>VWZY01008367.1:115026-125072 GCA_013399075.1 Chloroceryle aenea
TGGATGACATCCCATTCCTCTGGATGTATTGACAGCACCACTCAGCTTGGTGTCATCTGCAGACTTGCTGATGCTGCACTCGATCCCACTGTCTATATCACTGATAAAAATGTTAAACAAGACAGGCCCCAGTACAGATCCCTGAGGGACACCACTTGTCACTGTTCTCCATCTGGACTTTGAGCCACTGACTACTACCCTCTGGACACAGCCATCCAGCTAATTGCTTATCCACTGAGTGGTCCATGCATCAAATCCATCTCTCCAACTTGGCAAGTAGGATGTTGTGGGGACCGCATCAAAGGCCTTGCAGAAGTCCAGATAGATCACATCCACAGGTTGTCCCTTGTCCACTGATGCAGCCACTCTGTCATAGAAAGCCACTGGGTTTGTCAGGCAGGATTTTGCCTTAGTGAAGCCATGCTGGCTGTCCTTGATCACCTGTCCTCCATGCCACATCAGGCTTTCACATACACATGTGCTGTAGTTTGCCACTCTGCACCTTCCAGAGCCACCTTCTATACAAATGCACTGGGACAACAGCATGTTTTAAAATTAATGGAAAGCCTAGATTATGGAATGCTTTTTGCAATATACAGATTCAGAAGCATCCACAAGTGCCAGTATTTGTAAGATGGTGACCACAGCACAGCTAAGTAAGTATACATATGGACAGTATTTCAAGGGCAATTCACTTCTGTAAAAAATATTCAAAATCCAAGAATCT
Organism: Chloroceryle aenea; assembly: GCA_013399075.1. Classification (NCBI taxonomy): domain Eukaryota; kingdom Metazoa; phylum Chordata; class Aves; order Coraciiformes; family Cerylidae; genus Chloroceryle; species Chloroceryle aenea. The sequence goes on from VWZY01008367.1 coordinate 115,754, forward strand.
TGTCATTTACAGTTTCATCTGCACAAATTCATTTGTTCAACCCAAGTCCATAGAATTCTCTTGCAATTATTACAGCATCTTTACCAACTTTACTTTGGGTACACTACAACAGAAAATAACATTGTGCTAAGAAATAAATAAAAAATCCTGGAAAAGACTTGAGCAAATGCTGCTTTCAAACAGGCACATACAAGAGGCCAAAGTTTGTGAAATAACTTCAATTACTTCTGTTTTACTTTCATGTCTCTATTCAGGTACACACTTTGAAATCTCTCACTGCCCAAGCAACAGTACTTTAAAAGAAGCCAAGATACAAACAGCCGAAGTAGCAAAAGCACAGAACATCACCTCAGATGGTCACAAACATGAATGCAGATGCAGCATCATAGTTCTTACACCGCACATGGTTTAGTTCTTTCAGTCAAGTTTTTGCAGCCGTTTTCTGAACTATACGAAAGGTCCCAACTGCCGATTCTCATACTTGAAATGGCACACTATCCTTGGAAAAACAGACTCTTATCAGTTGCCACAACCTCACTCACTCCCCTTGCCAAACAAAACGTGGCAGGATATTTGTTGCCCAGGATAACTACACAGAATTAAAATAAGAACTTTAAGCACAAAAGCAAAATAAGGCACTTTCCTGATAAAAGTACAAGGATTGATATTCACCAAGGAGCAGAATTTTATTCTCCAAGTCATCCTCATAATGCAGGATGTCATCTATCACAACATAAGACATTCAACACTTTTGCATGGACCTAAAGTAAAACCCACCAAATACTCATTTGCTGCTGCTCAAACAGAAGTCTTTTAAGTAAATACTAAGTTTGATTCAGCTAACAGCATAGCAAGGGACAGTTGTTAAGAGCAGCATGTAGTCTCTGAAAACAGTAACAGTTTTTGAGAGTCAACCTAGTTAAGCAACCTAAGAAACATTCCTTTGCCAATACTATTAACAAAGTTATCACCCACACTGAAAATTGAGTGAGGAACACAGCACTGATGAGGACTACCTAACCTGCATATCAGGAAGGAGGTTGTAGAGCTGAGACTACAATCCAGATTTTTACCATAGCACCTCAGCAGTCAGATCACCTATTTTGCTCCTCACACAAAAAAACCCTTCTGTGTGCTTGTACTGTTGTCTCAACAGTTGTCAGAGGATGGCTGGCTTAGAGCCCTCAGCCACAAGGGTACTCTAATGCACGCATTATCTGTGCACTTCAGCTGGCAATGGTTTACGAGAAGCTAGATACATGCGCTGAAGAGAAAGGTATTCTGGAATTTCCTTCTCCAGTACTCTTTCTTTACCAGTAGCACAGTAGTTATGAGCCCAAATTACTGAAGGTAGCCTAGTTACTTGAAACGAATTACCAACTTATTCTAATCATCCAGAGTTATTAATTACCTACCTCTGCAAACATACAGACAAGTACATTTGGGAAAAGGTACCATCAACATCAGCACCACAAAGCCAGAGTAGGAAGAAATAGCTTCTAATATGGCTAGATCTGAAGAAGTGGTTTTAACCTAAGTTGCAACATGCTACTCTCTCCCCGACCTGTAACCTGAAAAAGGTTTCCTAGCAAACCTGCTCTTGCCCTTATCACTTAGGTACTCCTCGGCATGCAAAGTATGATGTCACTTCTGCTGTCTCCCAAAAACCCACACTTCCACTTCCTCTTCACCTTCACGAATTGGTGTCTTTCACATGTTCAAATTAACAGCCCTGCACTGTGCACTTTTCTCCTCTCCAAGAGGAGCTTCGCTCTTTTCCACCTTGTCTCTTTACAAACTTGCTGTCCTCTAGAGACACAAGGATTTTTCATTCTCACCTACTGCTAGCAGAGGTCATGCTGCTCTACTGCTCTTACACCCAAGTGGCACTCCAGCCACCACCCTCAGGTTCCCAAGCACTCCCCTCACAGGAACACCTACACAGCTGTCATGACTGATGTTTAGTCACTGGTCTTCAGATTAGAGCCATTTAGATGGACCTTTGTCCCCACATGTAAAATTTCAGTACCACAGAGTTCAGTGAATGATTAGCACTAATAAGTTCAATACCACACTCACCACAATTATTTCCTATTTTAAAAATTCAAGGAAGCCTGTGGTATCTTGGACACGACTGCACAGAAATGCTTTGTTTTTAATGCAACTACATGAGTCCTGATAGAGTTTATTCTGCCTTTCGGAATACACACTGAAGAAGCTGTTGCAAGATCTGCAACTGTATTGACCTCCTTCTCTGGGGGGTTAAAGGAAAAAAAAAAGAGATCTGGGAGAAAGGAGAATACAGTCCAAACTAAACCTCAAGAAACCACACACTTACTGCTCTACAGTACTTAATACATTAGGATGTCTTCCATGCATGAGATGAAAAAAAAAAAGAATCAAAACACCTAAGGACATTATTTTAACACCACATTTAAAGATTACACCTAAAAGCAAGAAATCAGTAAGACATACACTAACTGGTATGGTTGTTTCTAGCAAAGATCAACTGAGAACTTCTCTGATCATATTAGCTTCAGCTGTACTGAATATTGGCAGGCCGATACAAGATGTAAATGTTCAATAGCCTCTCCTTACTATACTCAGTCATTTAATTTCACAGTTGTCTTCTCTGAGTTGGTGACCGGTCATTTGCACTTCTCCTACAGAGCTTGCAGCCCAAGAAATGCTATGGAACACTTACTAAATCACAAGCTACCATGCCTCTTAAAAATAAGATAGTTATTCATAGTCTCAAAAATAATTAAAAATTCTATTTCAGCCAGGAATTCAGGATTTTACGGCCCTTTAAAAATACACAAATGCAAACAACAGAACAGCAATCCACACTAAAGCATAACTACCATGCTAGTTATTTGTTAAATGGGCTTCTATAAACATTTGTTCCTATCATTAAGTTTTGCTCCCTTTTTTTTTTTTTTTAATACTATTTTGAGCAGAGTCCTTCATATCTGTTTACTTGTAAAACCAAATTCCTTTTCAAGACAAAGTACCTCCAGTGAGTCTGGTTCAATTGTCTCTACTTAGCTGTCACTGTAACAAACTGGATGCTCAGGTAGGACCACCAGACTGACGCTGGCCTGGGTATTGTGAACAGGAGCAGTGAAGGACTTGGCCAGCACTTGGCAAGCAGCTCTGTCAGCAATGCTGGCTTCAGCAATCTCCCCAGCACTCGCTCATTCCTATGCCCTCTGTTATGACGGTGCAGCTGCTTATGCAGCCACACAGTCAACCAGACTCGGAAATGAGCCAGAAGAACTTAACAGAGTAAAGAACTTTTACATGCCAGCCAGGTCCGTAATCCTGCAAACTCAGTTTTGGCCATCTCACAGCCACATAGCCTTTGCTGGTCTGTAAGCAACAGCAGTATTACAGCATGCACAGAACACAATCATACTTTATTATTCCTAGCAACTGTTAACACGTTGAGGATAGCAACATGTCACCAATACGCAATCTCCCCTGCCCTAACACACACAAAAAAATACCTGCAGATAGTATTGTTATGTCTGACAGAATAAAGTTACTCTTTTTTGGGAACACACTTGATCAATTCCATTAATAATTTCTGATTTTACAGAGATCTACTGGTGACAGACCATATTTTCCAGAATATGCCTTATGCCTTATTTTTCCTCATTTAATTGATAAAAAGCTTTGACAGATGAAGAAAAAAAAATAAAAAAAAAATCTTAGAACACCTCCTGCCCCTGACCCCTCTCACCACCCCCCACCCAAAAAAAAAATAAAAATTCCAGAGTAGCAGTACAGACTCTTCCTTCTTGTAACACAGGCAAGGTCTTTTGACACGAAGTAAGTATCATTATCAACACAAAACAGCAACCATCACATACCACCGAATTCCTGTCACCAAGTAGCCCTACTCCTACCTGAGTCTCTTAAAAATTACTTAATATGAAGAAACATACAAGAATTACCAGTTACCTTTCTCTCTTTTACAAAAACCTCCAGACCAATTAACACGAGGAAGCATACTGAGTAAAATAGAGTATAATACTTTTTATAAAACTTCTTTTATTTATCAAAGTGTAATGAGAGCTCTTTGGAGGACCACAACCGCTCCAGTTCTGAAATTATTAACTCACAAGTAACCTCTTTGAAATAAGTACAATTTCCTGTACATTAAAACCTCAACATAAGCAAGCATTTATTTTTTAAGCCAATCATTGTGGCTCTCTAGGATATTTATGGAGCACTTCATACATTAAATGGGACAGAACAACTGCCTGCAAAGTCCTATAGTACTGGATACTGCCCTTCATACACAGCACAGCTAAGCTGTGGTATCAATGTACAGTCCTATGTCCTTCAGATACAAAAGATTCCTCCTACTCTTTTTTTGCATTATTCTTTTTCCAATTAGTCTTGGCATACACAGAGAATTAAAAATCCTCACTCTTTCAGTATTTTCTTTGTTTAGTTTTAGTTTGCCAAGTAAAACTCAATAAAATTCAATTTCTGTTTCATAACTTATATTTGATATATTTGAGTACCTTTTTAAAAACACCATGTATATTTAGCTCTAGTTAGAAAAGTACATATTATTAAAATAAAGCTGTGTATGCTTTCATTTAGTCCGGATATCCATAAAAAACCAAGTATCTCTTGCTTTGAATTGAACGCCTCATTCATTATGTGGTTAGCTTTGTGTACAAATAACCAACCTTTTTAGGAGGTTATCAGCTGTCTAGGCATTAGCTTGGAGTGTTTAATATTGAAATCATATGCCTTTGAAGAACCATCGCATGGTTCTAATATGCTCAACATTCTGTATACACTCAACTTGTCAAAAGCTTCACAGGTAATCTCTTCTCCCATCAATTGCAGTTATCTGTAGACAGCAACCTTTTCAAGCCTTTATAAGCAGATTCTGACTCATATTTAGCAGCAGGTTATTCCTCAGTGAAAGCAGAAGATGCTTCTTTCCAGCAGAGTATACTGGAGTCAGGAATAACATCTGAATTTAATTGTTAATGCATGGAGGAGATCACTGCACATCAGAGCCAACTATCTGTTTGGGGCAAAATCTTCTCCCACTCAGAGGTGGCACAAACCCTGTTCTACCTGAAAGTGCTACTTGAGGACACAGAATTTCAATAGTAGTTTTGTGTATTTGTGGAGAGGTATTAATATCCAGTTTCTCTCTAAAGAGATTATATAAAAAAATACAAGATGTTTTGGAGCAGCCCAAAAAAAGTCCTTTTTCTTGCAATAACAAGGAAAAGATAGAACAATTCTAACACACCCTTTGGAATACTATGACATAAGTCTGATAAGGTACCAAACTGAAACTAGAGATTGCACCGAGAGACAGTTAGCTAAAGTAATAATTGATAAAAAACACTCCTCTAAGTAAGGTCCCTGTTTTGATACTACTTCAAAAAACATGCAGAACAAGACCAGGATAAATAAAAATACTTAATAAATGACACTAATTTGTTGAACTTGGAATATGGCTGTTCAGTAAACAGCAAGCATAAAAAAAAAAAAAAAGAAAACAGAAATAAAACTCCAGAATGGAGACGCTACTGTTGGCGTAACAAAATGGGAATGAGAAGGTACACAGCCTGAACAAGTTCAATAATTAGACAGTTCGCAGGAATAAGCAGCAATGTCTCTGACAGGGATGACTCCACCCTGAAGTGCCTCTTTTAAACTAATATGATTAACCATTTAAGTTCCAATATGGGTCACTACCAGAAATAACAAGGGACAGACTTGGACAAAGTTTGCCTGTCAATTTATGACACAGAAGAGCTATCAAGTTTAATATACCTTTCTTTGATTTCATGCATTGTTCAGTATTCCAGGTAGATTATTCCTAGGATGGTGCAGCAAATAATTAACTTAGACAGTTCTATGAACTCATACTGCAGACAATCAGAACATCATCTCAGTGAGAAATTCCAAGGCAGACTTCTAATCAAACTATGGAATTTAGTCTAGGAAACTTGTGGAGATAAAGTTCCTAAGCAGACATTCTCCCTCACCTCTCCAGGAGAATGCTTCCTCTTTCCTCTGCCTTCTCTCTCTAGACTGGAGAAAAGAAAGAGATCCATTGTGAAGATCAGAGCAACTTAGTTATCGGGTCTCTTTTCAGACTTAGTACAGAAGCTACTGGAAGCTTCCTTGCCTACCTGATTTTTCTCCATCCAGTAACTTCAGCATCTCCTAGACAGCTAACCAGCAGCTGCTAGACAGCTTTCATCCTAGGCAAAATTCTGAGGTATCCAAACAGAACCACTGAGAAAGAAATGTGATTGAGCTTTGTGCTTCCTCTTACCCTTAACAGGATTCTTGAGCATCCATACAATCTACTCTAAGCTTTTGTTAAGTGAAATATCCCATCTTGAGCAGTACTGTAGAGGTTAACCGGTTAGAAGCAGCAAACAGCTACAGTTAACATATTTGCACTGCAAATCCAGAGCACTAAAATGGCAGCTTCTGACACAGAGGGTGCATCTCCCCAAGAAGATAATTTACCAATAATTTTATAGCTTTACCAGCTTTTGCATGTGTCCTGGTTTGAGTGAGAACAAAACTAATTCTGTTCAGTGATTTTACTTTTCGGCTCTGTTCTTCTAACTCACTGCACTGTCTGAAGTCAGCAGCCGGTTCTCACAGACAGTGTCTGCTGTCAACACTGATAATACCCTGTGTTTAGAGTTATTACCAAGGATTGGTGTGCAGACCAAGGCCACTGCTGGACCTTGTGTGCCACACTGGGGAGTGCAGAAAGTAAAAGGCAACACCTGCAAGGGAAAGTGGACAGGAGAGGTGACCCTGACAGGTGACAACTGATCAACGAGGTATTCCATCCTATAGATGTCATATTCAGTATAAAGCTGAGGGATCACAAGGGCCTTGCCACTCTTTGCCTGCTTTCCTGGGCCCTGCTCAGATTAGTTCAGGTCCTCTTCTGGTTTATTCCTTGAAGCATCCAAGGAGGACTCCGTCCCTTCTGCCTTCAATCCTGATCCATGTGTTCCTGAATCTGGTACCAGAATCCAGCTCCTGAACACAGCTCCTGTCTGCAGCTGGGCCCAGTCTGGGACCATCCCTGTGCCTGCTCCACAGCAGCAGTGGTGATGGTGACATAATTGCCATCAGGAGGAGTTGGGCTTGATACTGGTTTTGTATATATTTGTATATATTCCACTGTTATTATTTTCATTAAAGCTGTTCTAGTTTCCTTTTCTAATTGCTAACTCTCTCCCTTATTCCCTTTCTCTTCCCTTTGGGGAGGGAGGGGGGTTAACAGAGAGCATCTGTTATAGGTCTAAGGCCCTGCCCTGACCCTAAAGTGTGACTGACAGCATGCTACAAACGCTACTTGAAGCTCTAGTTCCCACAGTACCTGTAGATCCACTGAAGCAAAGTAAATAAGACAAGTTTTCCTATTTTACAGTACCAACAGAAAAAAATGGAAACAATTAGGAGTCAGAGACAAGAGACACAATGCTGGGGAGGTGGAAATAAATCACTTTTGTCAAACTTAAGAGTTAAGTCTTGTGTCAAATAACTAGTACAGAAGACCAGAAGTCAGCTTCCTCTTTTCCGCTCTGTTATCTGCTGCCCACTTGTTTCAAGAGAACCACCTCTGTATCTCAGGTTGCTCTCTCCCATTTATTTTTAACAGCTAAGGAAAAGAGCCACCTACTTCAAAGAGTTAAAAATTAGTCACAGTGCAAAACACCAAACTGCTTGCAGACAACTGTGAAACAAAAGTTTTAAGAAGTTCTAACACAGCCTTTTTTCAAAACAAAAGTCTAAGCTCTAAGGTTTGAAACAGTTCTCCTCCTATTCTTTTTGCAAGTTCACGTGCCACTATTTCAAAGGCACGCAAAAAATCTCTTGACTCTGCATTTGTAATAGCAGATTGCAGACACCATTCCTTCATTAATACAAAAAAGTGCCAGGAGTGACCTAGGCCTCTTTCTTGCTCGCTCAGACATACCTCAACCAAAGGCCTACAAGTGGGCATATTTCTTAGCAAGAACTACTATCAAGAGTAGCTGTGACAAAAAGCAGCCTCAGAAGTAGATATACACCACAGCACAAATCCAAGGCACCAAAAACTTCTGCCCTTACTACTGGCTTCACTTTTAGCCATGACTTGGAAAAGAGATAACCCATCAAACTCTACTGGCAACTGAGGGTGCACAATCATCAGACCTCTTATTTTACTCTTTCTAAATAGATTTAATGAAAGAGATCATGTTGTGGGGAAAGAAACAGAAAGACTTCTCATCAATGAAACACTCTACTGAACTAAAAAAAATTACATATAAGTCACACAATCCATCACCTGATAGGTCATGTCTAAAAATAAGAAAACCAAAGCATCTTGCCTATTTTACCATAGAAAACCTCTTCTTATGTCTTACAAGTGTATACAAGTATCCCATAAATCAAATACTTGTCCCATGACCCCAAAAACAACTTATGACAATTACCTGTGAAACCTAAAAGATGCTCTTAACAAATCGCCTTTAATTTAACAGTTACTTTAAGGCCAGTAAGGATCTAATCAAGATTTTTTTTAGACCTGGTGGTTTGCATACACGTTTTCATCATTCAGTACTTAAATATTTACACTTACATGCGAGTTTCTACCTCCTCACTGTTGGAAGCTTTCATCCTTGTACAGGCTAAAGATAAAAAAGCTCTAGAGATTATCTTCCTGAAACCCAAACATAACCTATTTTCACCCAGTCAAAATTTTCCAATGCTCTACTCCCTAAACTGAACCTTGATAAGGCTTTTAAATTCACTTACAACTACAGCCAGTCCAACAAAAAAAATGAACCTCCGGCACTTTTCTGGACATGAGCCACAGACACCAATATACTCAACTCCTTTGCAAGTTTAGGCCCCAGACTTTTAAAACCAGAACGTTTTTACCCCAGCACACAACACAACGTTTTATTTTGTTTTCCTCACGTTAATTTAATACAAACACATCCCAATTAATTTCATGGAGAAACTGGAGGGGGACACGACGACACAGAGATGAGGAATCCCCACCCAAACCGCTAGTACAAGTCTCTCGGATTTGGCAAGGCTGCTCATACCCCTTTCACAAGTTTAAATATCACTGTTACGATACAACACTGCTACTCCTGTTCGGCAAGAGACCAGAGGCACTATTTTATTATTCCACAATGGCAAGAATGAAAAGTTTCCTCGTTCTCCCCCCCGCTACGGTCCCGTCCCCCCCTCCCCGCTGACACTCCCTCCCAGAGCTGCCCCGCACAGGAGGAAAAGGCCCGGCCAC
>VWZY01008385.1:8784-26344 GCA_013399075.1 Chloroceryle aenea
TTTTTTACCCTGCTTGCTGTGCATCGTGCCAGCCCCAGGCTGGCTGCTCACCCGCTCAGCACTCAGCGCTGGGGCAGTGCTGCAAAAAGGGAGGGGAGAAATCCAGGAAGCCAGAGCCCCAGTATTTCTCTCCCGCTAGTCTTAAACAAAACCTGCTCACCCCAATCCCAGCTCTCCACCTGTCCTTGGCTGTTTCCTTCTCAGGAGGAACAGATAGCACTGGGGAGGCACTGGGATTAAATGAATAAAGAGCATTTTCTCTTTGGAGCCCACAGCACCTTTATTTGGCTAAATGTGGCCCAGTTCCTCTCCAGCAGGAGCTGTTGCTCGCCTGTCCATCCTCCTGGAGTGCCCAGGACACATGCTGCTACTCTGCAAGGGAACGGCTAATCTTCGTCTTCTTTGTCATCATCTTTGTCACTGCCATGGTCCTGGGGCAGGAACAAAAAGAAGGACAACACATGAGGGGAGTGCTGGGTGTTCTGTCCCATCCCCCCATTACCTCTAGGTATTTTATTGCACCCATAGCCAGCACCTACACAGGGGGCTGTAGATGCAAACTGGTGTGCAGTAGGGCATTCAGGTCCCAGCATAGAGCTGGTGGTGTGGTTACCTGCTCCAAATTGCTGTCAGAGCTGCTGCTGCTGCTCCTCCTGTCCCCTTGCCCATCTTCCTGGAAGGGTGAAGAGGGAAGGGTAAGTGTCACCAGAGCCCCTGGCAGCCTGTCTGCTGCTTGAACTAGAGCCTCAAGTCAGAGAGATGTCTGGTCTTGTGGACAACTCAAGCCAGGCTTTGCATCACTGGTGCTGCTGTAGACATCCATGGCCCCACAGAGACCTCCACAGCCAAGAGTGAGGATTTCATGGTGTGTGCAGTGCAGAGACCATCACTGTCCACAGCAGTGTCTTGTTTGGGTTGAAATAGGGGGAAAGGGAGGAATAACTAACTGGAAATATGGGGAGGAAAGGGAAAGCTGTCACTCAGTGGAAAAGCCATGTATATGGGGTGATTTCTAGGCCATGGACAGCAAAGCTCCATCCACCAGAGTAATGGGATTGCCATGGGTCAGACAGTTTTTCTTCACAACCAGGCTAGAAATCAGTTTGGGCTGGTGCTTTCTAACACCCTACAAATGCTGGCTGTCACCTGTGCCTGCCTGTGCCACGTATCCTTCTTCACAGGGCTCGGTGGCAACCTGGGAGTTCTGCATCATTCACATCCCCATTCTACCATGCTTAGCTATGGAGATGGCCCTATTCTATAGCTGCCTGACTCCCCCTGAGACATTGATCCTCCTTGCAGGAGCTGGCCCCATTCTGCCATGTGCGGGCAGTGGGTGCTGTGGTTTGGAAGTGCTGAGCTTACCCTGAGCACCACTCTGGGGACTCCAGGGCTGGAAACCCCATAGCAAACAGTTCAGCAGCTGATCTGCAGAAAAACCCATAATTCCTCTACCTCTTCTTCCTTCTTCCTCTTCTTCTTGTCCTTCTCTTTTTCTCCTTCAGTCTTTTCCTTCTCCTCTTCTTTCTGCTCTTCTTCCTTGTCCTTTTCCTTCTCCTCTCTCTCCTTATCCTGCCGTCCAAACCCTACAACAGGGCACAGAGGGTGTGCAGCATCCAGCCCATGCAAACCCTGACTGTCCCCCCATCTTCACACCAAACACTCACATTTCAGGATCGTTGACATTTCACCGAAGCCAAAGAACCCTGGGGCATGAGACTGTCCCGCCTACAGCACAGAGAAGACCTGAAGAGAAACTGGAGAATGGAGTAAGGTGGGATTCTCAGGGATGAGAACACCTCCCTAGACCTCACTATTCAGTTTTCTCTTCTCCGTGAAGAAGAGGCACTGTGTACTTCCTACCCCCTAAATCAGCGAGGAAAGAAGTAAAGCAGTCTGTGGCGTCCACAAAAAACAGAAAACCCCACAACCAATCAAACAAAAAACACCAAAAAACACACAATAAAAACAACCAGACCTTGTGCCTACCCAAGCAATGGCCACTGCCCTCCACCCAGGGAGCAGCAAGGGGAGAGTGACAGCAGCAGGGAGATGCCTTAAACCTTCTGCAAGTAGGTGAAAGTTACAGAAATATTTCAAATTAAATGAAGATGAATTGACAGAGTGCAGGTGCTGGAGCTCCCAGGAAGCCCTGGCAGAAAGAACACCTCCTCTGTGGACAAGGCAATGGCAGGGAGGGAAATGGAGACAGCAGTGAGAAAAGAAGTCAAGAGCAGCAACAAGAAAACTCAGCATTGATTAGATGCTTGAAAGGTGACAGATGAAAAGAAAAGAAAGGTAACGGCTTGCTTAGGAATAGCAGGACCAAATAAAGTCCATGAAATAGCCTAGGCAGGTCAAACCCTCCCTCTCAAACACAAATGGCAAAGCAGAGCAGAGGGAAGGAAGCAGGGGTGAGAGATTAAGTTTCTTCAGCAGGGTCCTTCCCCTGCCACAACGGGTGATAAGGAAACAGTTTATCTTCCAGCCATTGATGGACGGAGACAGAATACAATATAATGGGGTTTTTTAGCCACAAAATGACATCACCTGGTATTCAGGCCTCTAAAAGAGCCAGTCACAGTCCCTGAGCTGGTAACATTGATTTATATTTTCTCGACAGGTTTTAAAAGCTCTGGGATGCTGCAGGGAAGCAGCAGTTTATGGTGGCACTGGGAGAGAGGCAGGTTGGATGGGGAGGAAAGAAGTGTGGGAAGTGGCTGATAAAAGGTGTAATCAGCACAAAGTTAAAATCTAATTAATAATGAACAATAATCTAATTAATCTCCATAATTAAGAAGTGTAACTACTAAATAAAAATAATTACATTTTAATCTAAAATCATAGAAAATAATAAAACATTAACAAAAGAAAAGGCAGCCCCTGGGAAGATGCAGATAAAGGTGCAGCTGATACCCTGACCCAAGGTCCTGCTCAGTAAAGCAGCTCCGCAGCTTCCATAGCATGTGCCCAGCCCCAAATCCTTGGGGAATGCCCCTGCCTCATGTCTTCACTGCCAGCAGGTGAGCAGGTAGGGAAGACAAGATATGCAGAGGTGAACCTCAAGCTCTACACCAAGAGATGGTCAATGAAACCAAATCCCATCAACCAGGGCTGGGAAGGGGTAGTGCTGCCTCAATGTGTGCCAAGAAATGCCACCAGGGGAGTTGCAAACCTTTATTTCCCCACTGCTCCATTAACCTGAGGACAAACTCAGCCCATTTCCAAGAGGCGGGGTGGGCTCCTTCACCCAATGGATTTGCCATGCTCCTGTCCAGTGAGTGCCACCCAGTGCCCTGCATAGCCCCTGCCATGGGTGGTGGTTCAGATGACAGCTGCCAATACTCATTTTCCCATCCCAGACCAGCAGATCCAGTTTTCCTTGTTCCTTCAGAGCCTTGGCTGACCTGCATTTCAGGCAGGCAGGTCTCCCTGACCCAGATAAGCTGGTGTCCTAAAGCCTGGGAAGGCAAACCAGCAAAACCCAGCAACCTGCTCCATGGTCCACACTGACAAGCTGTGGTTGTCCTCCTTGGCCAAGCAAAGCACAAAGTGCCCATGGATTACACCTCTGGCTAACAAAGCAAACCTGCCTCTTCATACCCCACCAGATGCAATAGCTGGCCTTACTCTGCCAGGCACAATGGGCTTACAGGTGACAGTGTTTGCACCTGCTCCCATCTCACCCAAAGGACTTAAGTCCTTCCCACACAGCTCAGGCACAATGCCTGATTCCCATCCCCAAGCCCACACAGATTGGAAAATCCCAGGGACCCTGCTGCACCTTCTGCTTCACCCTGCACTCCTGCTCTGCTTCTCCAGCTTGTAAAATTGATGGGCGAGTCCATAAATCCCCTCAATGACACAACTGAGACAGGAAAGGACCTTACCTGGAGCTCAAAAAGGCAAGTGGCCTCCTCGATGCCTGGCTGGCAGCTACCAGAGATCTGGGTATTTGAGTGTTTCAGTCTCCTCCCCAGTCCCACTTTCAGAGCAGAAAAACTGGCTCTGCCACCCACCACGGACAGCACATGACACCAGGAACGTGACTAGTTGCATCCATACACACAAAGGGTATTGCCCCTAGCACAGGCAGGAGCAGAAAGACTCTCTGCAAGCAAATCAGGACAGCTCTGGACAGCAAACAGGGACCAGCCCTGGCACCAGAGAAGGCACTGGGGACTCTGGGAGTGTGTTACAGTCAGGAGCCTGCTGGAAGCAGAGAATAGGGGATTTGGGAGTGACCTTAAAACCAAGGCGGCAGGAATCTTCAGCAGTTCCTTGGTCCCCTTTTAGTGGGAGATGTTAGGCAGCTCCAGGAGGTCGAGTCAAGGCCAGACCAGGCAGAGTTCAGCACTCCCAGATCCCTCCGATGCTTGTCCTTGCTGCTGGCTTCCACTACAACATATCATTAAGCAAATACCTGTCAGCAGAGAGCAGTTACCAGCAAATCTAAACACTTGCATAATGTGCTTCCCCTCTAATGCATTGCCCTCATTTCTAACAGCACCAATATGGGATAATAACAGTAACGATAATGTCAAGAAGGGCTTGGGTACCTGAAAGCTAATGTGGTTTCTCCACCCAGTAAAAGGTATTACCTCTCCCCCAAGAGTTGCCCCATTTAAAGCCTTCAAACCTCCAACCAAGTTGCTGCCACAGTCATTTGAGTTTAATTTACAGTAATTGCAGCATTCATGGAGCCCCCTCCCACCAAGTGAGACTAACCCTGGGTAACTCATGCAGGGATCAAACAGCTGTACAGAAGTCACTTGTCCCAAGAACCTGGCCCTATCTGTCCCAGGCCTCCTCCACCAGAGCCTGCACTGGCCCCAGGTGCAGAGCAAGTGCCCCTTGGTGGGTTTATCAGAAATAAGAGATGGGTGTATAAAACCTGGAGCAGCTCAGCAAAGCCTGTGGCAAAGTCCCCATTGTTACCAATTTCACAACTGACACCAGTGGTGCTTTCTAACAGAGATGCTTCAGCTCATGCACAAATCATCCAGGGAACTCCCTGCAGCTAGCACAGTCCTGGGATAAACAATAGCAGCAGTCCTGCCTGTCCCGGTGTGATGCAGCCAGCAAGTCAACACAGCCAAGGAACTCAGGGTAGAGCAGGAGCTCGGTGAAGACATGCACAGGGAGAGCAATGGGGGTCTGGGCTGGATCCAGGGAGGTTGTTTGGTGTCAGGACCAGCTGGCATCCAACCCCATTCCTCTGAGAAGCTCCTGCCACCTTAGGAGGATCCTCCTCCACAAACACCATGCTCAACCTTATTTTTTAACTGGTGCCCTCGCTGCTGACTCCCTGCCAGCCCCAGCTGGGCTCTCAGCACTCTAACGAAGGGACCTGATCTGGCACCATCCTCCAGTTAAAGCAGCCCAGGGGACAGTCCTGCCATTGCTCCCTGGATGGGGGGAGGTGTGCTAAGGGTGCAGACTCTGCCTTCACCCTTCAGCAGGTACAAAGTTGCCCTTGAAGGAAAGAAAGCAACCTGCCAGTCAGCAGCTGAAATAGCAGCACATAAGACACCTCCAAGCTGCTTTCAAGGTGCAGAGCTGTGAGGGACTAATGAACTCCCAGAAAACATTAATTAGCACAGTACTGGACCCTTGCATCCTCCATTTCTCTGCCAAGGAGCCTTTGGCTATAGAAGACCAATCTCTGTTTAAGTTGCATCGTCATAGATTGCTGTTTATTTAGGATCCAGTGTGCCACCTGAAAAGGAAATGCCGGAGCTGCTCTCCTCCTCCTGCCATTTCTCCCCTTCCTGACTCTGAGTCAGGCCATTTAATTTGTGCTGCAGGCAACCTGGGACAGCTGTCCCCTTGCTCAGGGTCACTAGTGGCAATGTAGCTGCTGCTTCTTCCAAACAAGGACAATGGCTCATTCTGCTTTTGTCAGAGGTTTTACTGCTGCTGAACGTGCGTGTTTTAATAATGAACAATGAGTCCCTGGGAAGCTGGTTGGGCAAGGGCTGGGAGCAAGTTGCAAAGCCGTCAGGAGGACCAAGCCTTTTGTATGTTTTAACCTTTCCACAACAGCTGCCAGGAAGCAGTTTTTACAGCTGCAAGTAACAGAATCTCTCCCAAGGAAAGAAAATAACTGTGGAAAGCTTCCCCCTCCCTCCAAGTCACTGCCAGCATCTTGGCTAACTCTTATCTATTCTCAGCCATCTCTCACCTCCCCAAACACTACCAGAAGTGCTCAAATTACTGCCAGGTCTCATTAGGTTTATGTGCAAATCAAGGCCAAGCAATAAGACCTCCAGACAGTTGGATGTTGAATTTTGATTAATCCTTTGGGTAGGAAGGTTTCAGCAACTGTGGAACTGTTTTTGTTGGCTACCTATTGCAGTCCTTGCACTAGCATGCAAGTGAAGCTGGTGCACGTTTGAGTATTAGCTGCTATAACAAAATGCAGACAGGCATGTGACTGAAAGAATTACTGTCTGCATCTTCAAGGAAAAAAATAAATCACCTCATTTCCTTTATTAAAGTATTCTACACAAGAGTACTGCAGGTCAGTAGAACTTACCTGCAAGAAAAGCAGCTGCTGCTTCATAAACCCGCATTATCTTTATTTCTTCTCTTCTGACATTTCTGTAAATTTTGGCTTTGCAGCTGGAGCAAAGCTGCCATTTCACACTGCTGAAGCATCTGGGAGCTCAGCTGTGGGAGCTCTCACTCAGCCTGGGTTCAGATCCCTGTTTCCTACAAGATTGTTCCCTGCCATGACAACAGCCCCAGAGCAGCACCCCAGATATGCCCTGCAAACCACAGTCAGGTACGAGAAGAAAAAAACCCCACAGCTCATTCTTCTCATTTAATTTGTGCCCAGTGCTACCTTGATAGTTTTTAACTGCAAGGGTTGTCAAAAGAAATCCTTTCTTTAATAATGCTGTCAACCAAAAGAAGAAAAAAAACCCAAACCACGTTTATTGTACTGCAGATATTTTTTTACTCCAGACACACTCCTTTCAAGTCTAGTTTTCTGTAAGATACAAAATAGATCTCCCTTTAGAGATCTGATCAGGCTAACCACAACTAAGGCAAGGCTTTTTCCATATATATAAAATAAAAGGAGCATTAGCCAAAAGGTATTTTAATAATAAAACCACTTCCCAACCGTACAAATAGAGCAGAGGACTGTTAAGCCTTCAGTACAGTAGAAAATGTGCAAGGCCTGCTAAAACCCAGAGGATTTTCAAAATGGGATTTGAGCATCATTGTTACCAACGAGCAAGTACAGAGGCAGGTGTGACACTTGGTCACCTCCGGTGAGCTATTTTGGACTTCTTGAAGCTCCATTTTAGTTGTGCATTTCTGCTCTTGTGATTCCAACAGAGGCTGCTCCCTCCCAACAGGCAGGCTTAAAAGACAGCAATTGCAAAAAGGAACAAAGCAGGGAATTTTCACAGCACAAAGAAACAGATACTGTATGAGGAGTGGTTTCTGAGACAAATGAGGACTCCTGCTAACAGAACCAAATTGCTTCCTCTCCCCTTGCTTTAATATACCTTCTGAGAAGAAGGAGAATTGCATTATAGTGTTTTTACACAGGAACAGGAGAAAAGCAGTGTCAGAGTTTGTGAACAGTCTGCAGCTGACATGTCAAGCTGCACTGAAGAAGGGAAATTCTCCTGCTAAATTCTCTTGTTAAATTGCCCAAAACAAATCAATTCCTTTTAGCCAGTTCTCCTTTATTGCTATAAAAGAAAGTACCCACATTCTCAGGGCCAGATCAGCATTTTCCCAGCTCATGCTGAAGTAAGCACTCTGCAAGAGAATAAGAAACAGCACCCTAGTGAGAGTCCCTGTCCCACATCCCTGAGTCATTAACAAGACATCTTCAGGAAGCCAGGGCTTCTCTGCAGCAACAACGGCTTGGTAAGGAATCCTCTCTTTTCTATTCTTTCCAGCCTAGGAACCACAAGGATCATGACCATAAATACTTTTTCTTGCATCTCCTATCCAATATTCACTTCAACGCCAACATAGAGCTATCAGGAACTTAATTATGTCTCTCTGACTTAAAAAATCACACCATGATTTTCGCTAACTCTTTAACTAGCCAGATGCTGCTCTCTTCTTCAGCACTGGAGAAGCTCCCTGGACTGTAAAGTCAAAAGGCTTGTTAACACATAGAGCAGAGGGATTCTGGTGAAAAGATATAGACAGTCCATGAAAACTGAGAAGCAGTCTGCACTGTAAGTCTGTCATGGTGTCCACCAGCCTGGACTATGCTGATTACATCTCAAAACGTGCTGTAAGAGCTGTCATTGCCAGGCTACACTTAATCACCACTCCTGCAGCAGCAGCGATCAGAGTTAATCTTTTTCCTTTTAATAAGAGCCATTACATCATTCTCCAGCATGGAAACTATGAAGTGGGAAGGTCAAAAAGTCCTTAATTAGAAGGATTTCTGTTACTGTGATAGTTCAGTTCTAGCTTCAATAAGAGAGATCTGCAGTACAGGCAGCAAGAGCTGGAAGGCATCTTGAATATATGAAGCACTGTTTGAAGCCTATGAAAACAAAAATTAAAATACACACATGAATAATGATGCTACCAATCAGCTTTACTAACCCCATACTCATTTAAAACAGCATCAATTAATTCACATAAAACACAGAAACCTAGTGCTTGTCAGATTTTAAAGCTTCAAGAAATAATTCTAAGTTTTTTACTTAGTGGCATAAAGCATCTCAAAAAACAATTGACTTAAGAACTGCCAATCCAAATGTATGATACTGTTTTCAATAACAGACGAGAAGAATTTATTTCAAAGTGAAGCATAAGCATACTGTGGCAAGAAGGGAGAACACACCAACAGGAAATCCCTGTTTCCTACCACACCTCAGAAGTTCATAAGCATTAAGAACCAGCTTAACAGCTGGGGACTGTTGCTGGGACTCTTACATGCTAATTTCTAAACTTTATTAAGGTTTGACTAAATTCCAGAAATCTGGACTGGTGACTTTAACATGTGTCTTCTGACTCATCATAACTGTCAGCTGAGACCACTTAAGGCTCACTCTTCACTAAGTAACTCCTCTCTTGTGCAAATCTACAGACATTTATTAAAACTATTATTAGATAGGTAAGCATAATCTTAGACCAGGGGTTAGGGAACTCAGCATGCATACAGATACTGAAGTGGAGAAAAAACAGCATATCTATTTTTTTTTTACGTATTAGCTTAAAGTTTTAACTTTAGCATAACTGACCTCCAAAAACACTCCAGTGATTAAGGGATTAAGCACATCTGCTTTCTCTTTGACCTGCAGAGATCAGACATGTATTATCCTGATTGAAAACTTGATCACATTTCTTTGAGCAAGATAAAGACAAATCCTCAGTAAGTTTAAAATCATCATTGCTCCCCAACTATAGAAAAGCTAAGTCACAAGCTGTGGATGACCTGTATTGTAGCATGCAGGTAAGAGCAAAGTAACCCTCATATGCCCAACACAAGTCATACATGAACACACACAAAATTACCTTTTCAAAGGAATTGGTGACAACTGGAGAATTTAGAGATAATGATGCTATCTTCAATAACACCTGAGAGCTTTGGAAAGTCCACAACAGGATCACAAAACTGATTTTCTTCTTTCTCCTTGTTACTGTCAGCACCAATTCCCACCCCCACTCTGCGCCACGCTGAACAGGAAGCATTCAAAAGCTCAGCAAATATTCAGCTGCCACAGTTTGGGCAATGCTGACATAAAAGATCAGTTCACAGGGCAAAAGAAAATGTATATATAAACGTGCAAACCAAAAACTACTGTGTGGTTAAGATCCCATGGCTGTAATCAATTAACCACGTCCCATTCCTAAGAGCTATGTTGTAACTCTTACCCCTGCAGTCGTTAAACACATAGTAAACTCTTTAGAGAAAGTTGACAGTTCTTTACACAGCACAATTGTCATTCTGTGGAAAAAGAGAGGGAAAACCACGTGGTAAATACAAGAATAACTTTCTTTTCATATTCCTCAAACACAAGCATTCTGTTTCCATGCATATAAAGCTAAATCAAACCAAAAATTGATATAAAGGATGCTGAACAGTGTATGAAGATCCAGAAGTTCCCCAAATAAATTAGGGAGGGCAAAGATGGAAAAATAATTAAAGCTGGAGATATGAGACAGCATTTAGAGGACAGACACATCTGTTCAAGAAGGAACAGTACTAGCTCGCTTTTTCTTACTGACAAGTGTCATTTCCTGAATTAGAAAGCACTGCATATTTCATACACTTGCCAAGTATCTCCTGACATAAAAGAAAAATCTCATGTTATGCATTATTGGCAAGACCAGTCTACTAATTAGTTGCAGTAATTTTACATTATCACATACCTAACATACTAAATGATTAACAAAGAGGTAATCAAGAATCACTTTTATACAACTACTTTGTCATATTTTATATATCTACTAACTAGCACAAGCTTAGGGCAAATATTCTTCTTGGCTACATAAAAGCTTTCAAGTAGGGTTTCCTCTTTCTTACAAAAAAAATGTCTTATCTGGAAAAAGAAAGAGACTAATGAATTCTGCTGGCAGATAGTGATGCCAACCCTTGCAACTCTGAACACATACACAAAGTTCAAGATCCCTGCATCCCATGGATTTGCAAAGAATGACTACACAGTTTAATCAGTATGTAAGTAATTATATGCTACATATGTACTAAGAGATTAACTTACAGTGAAAGGGACTTGGCTCTGTCTGTGGCTGTCACCTCTTGCTTCTGACCATGTAGAAACAAAGCTGCAGTTTTGTGAAACATTTCAATGCAGCAGGCTGTAAGTTCAGCCAGGCTTCTGATGGCAAATGCATGAATATCCTGCAAGAGTTAAATAGATTCCCCATACCATACAAAAAAAAAAAGTGAATCACACAAGATACTATCACTACTCTGCCCTTCAGACCTTGCAATCTGCACAGAAATAGAAACCCATAAACTCTGGGAATCACAACTGTAACTTAGAAGCCAGATAAGCATTCTGGAGTCAGATACTCTCCATTCATTACCGAGTTACCTCTATTGATTTGTCAGCATCATGGTCATCATTTCTGGATTGTACTTGGTTTACTTCACCCTCCTCTTCTTTAGGAAGACTACTGTTGAATTGTGCTATCCATTCACGAGCAGATGTCCTTACCTGTATGAAGATATACCACAGTATTTAATGACTGGAATGAAGCTTGCCCTGCACACCACAAAACACAGATCTCTCTCTAGAGGAAAGGAACATCTACAACTCCTGAGCTAGTGACAAGAACCAGGACAGATGATCCTAGTGCCTTCAGGACTTTGTAGAGGGTTGGCCGCACTGATATAGTTGAGGGCAGCCATTTCTCCAGCACGGGGTTCTGGAATTTACCAAGACCACAACTAACAGAGGTGCTTTGAAAATGTGTCTGCAGGATGCTGCTGCCACTTGGTGGATCTGAAGGGTAGTGAAATGAAGGCCCTGAAGGTGATTCCTCCTCATACCAACTTCTGAACATGGTAAAACCAGCTGCTTTGTACCAACAAGAGGGCTTCAATTAATGACTGCAGTTAGATTTCACTGCAGTGGCTATCATGGTTATCTTTGCCACCACTTACTACTGCCCAATGACAAGCAAAGACACCCTCATGTCTACTAATTCAGAGCCAAAGACATGATTCAGAGCCAAAACATGATTTTGACCCATAAAGTCAAAGGAAAAGGCCCACCTCTTTTGCCTGCTGTTGTCAAAGGATCTAAAATCTGGCTTGTTTTCCTGCATTTCATATTCCCTACAAGGAATATCTCTCCAGCTTTTTTTAAGATGGTAAATAACTCACCATTATCAGTTTGTCTGGCTTTGAGGAGATCTGCAATTCTGAAAACAACTCTGTTACTTCTTTTGTGAACTCCTCATTTCCTAAGGGACACGAAAGGTTAAAGAATCCACATAAAGGCCAGATACAGGAATAAGCAGCACTTCCAGGTACAACTAATTCTGCACAAGCCTGTCAACTGTTTCCTTTATTTCTCTTTGAATCATCACCTCAGGCAAGAATGCATCAAACCTGGCCTTTTTAAATATGGTTTATAAGGTAAGTTCTGAAAAGGTGGGGCACCAGTGCCAAAAGGTTAGTTATTGCTTTCCCAATTCTAGTTTTGTAGCCAAGGTAATTTTTCTTTTTTTTTTTTTTTTTCCATCCTCACAGGCAGCATTTTATAATGCACTAACTTGCACACCACGTTGGAGAGCCTGAAATGTCACTTAAAGCCTATGGTTCTCCTACTATATATGGCAGGGCAGATGTTAACAATAGGGGGAAAGCTGTGAGATCCATCATGTGCAAATACAAGACGTACATTAAAAGTTAAATTATAGTGAGTGCAGGTGTGTAAGCCCTCCCCAATGAGCCATTTAGGTAAAAGCAATACAAGAAATTTACATTTAAAGCTGCATAATCCTCAAGAATCAGATGGCTCTTGTATATAGAGGCAGCTCTGAGTTTTTTGGTCTGCATGGCTAACTCACATCTAAAAACAACTAAAAAGGCTTTTTCATTTCCCAAAGGTTGGAGAACTCTACTGACAGTGGTCCCCGTGGTCTGGGAAACCCAACATCTCTTTGAATTTGCATCTTGGTTCAAGGTCAGTTGCATGAACTGCCCAGGAGTCAAGCAACTCTAATTCTGCTCTAGCAAAAAATCATTCCTGCTACAGAATTAATGCACAGCAGCTTTCTGGAGATAAAGGGTATTTCTACCTGTCATGCTCCTGGCAACAGATGGCTTTAGGATTAAGCATCCAGCTAAAGAATAATTTTGGCATCAGGCCCATTGCTAGTGATCGAGGCTTGTTGGTTCTACACTGATAATTTCATTGAGAAATGGTTTCTTATCCTAGCACCTGGGGCTCTCTTACCCTTCTTTTCTTCCTCCTCTTCTTCAAAGAATTCAGGTAAAGAAAATGCTTCTTTGAGTTGTTCTATTTCCTCCTTCAGTGTGTCCAACTCTTCTCCAGAAAGGGCATTTAGAACCAATTTCACCTAGTTAGGGGCAGCACAGCCACAGAGAGAATCATAAATCCAACAAGAAAAAGAACATGCAAAACTATCACAGCCCTATCGGTCTGATGTTAATGTGAAAGTAACATCTTCCTACAGGAAGGAGGAAAGGGGAAAAGACTTATTTCTGAAAAACCATTAGGTGATAATGGATTCTTAAGGAGTTATTCAAATTTCTTTCATAATGAAAATGAATGACTTCTGAAGTGACAGGCTGATCTGCCCTCTTCCCTACCCCAAGACAGAGAGGACAACCTCTGCTGCGCTTACAATACTCTCCTCTTCTCCAGAGCAAGGCAGCAAACAAGTGGGTATGACGAGACAGTAATTTGTGAAAAACTGCTGGAGACATGAAAGACAGAGATCTACTTGGAAGAGTCCAGTGAAAGGCTATGAGGATGATTAAGAGACTGGAACACATGCCTTATGAGAAGTTGAGAGACCTAGGGCTTTTTAGTCTGGCAAAGAGAGGACTGAGAGGGGATCTAAATAATGTGTATAAATATATGAGGGCTGTGTGTCAAGAAGAAAGGGGCAATCTCTTTTCACTTGTGCTCTGTGACAGGACAGGGAGCAATGGATGCGTGCTAGAGCACAGGAAGTTCCACTTCAACACAAGGAAGAACTTCTTTACTGTAAGGGTTACAGAGCACTGGAACAGGCTCCCCAGAGTGGTTGTGGAGTCTCCTCTGGAGACTTTCAAGACCCATCTGGATGCATTGCTGTGTAACCTGTCCTAGATTCTATGGTCCTGCTCTGGCAGAGGGGTTGCACTCAATGATCTCCACAGATCCATTCTAACCCCTAACATTCTATGATTCTATATGCAAGAACTGAGGCTAGTTGGGTAAAGAGAATGGCTTTAGGAGCTGAGGACATGACATAATGCTCCCAAGATAAATCATAATGCAGGGGTCAAAGTGAAGTTATGTAATCAATCATTTTACAGCAAGTTCTAAGCACTTGATTTTACATGGATACATATATATATGTTTCTAATCTTTTTTTCCCTGCTCAGTTGAACTCAAAATAGAAGGTAAATTGCTCAGTGTCATTACCTTTGATTCACTCTCTCTGGAAAGCATCTCTAAGGCCTCCAGATGTGAAAGTCCCTGAAACTCATCAAACAGTAACCCATAATGGGCTTTCTTCTCCGTAGCCATGGTAACCTCAGTAGCTGTCTGCTGCTCTTCTTTCTCTTTTGCCTCTCGTAACACCTGAAAAAGAAAAGCAGAGGACTCAGGTCAGTGCCAGAAGATACAGAATACAGGAGGAGAAGGCTTTTGGTTCAATAGTAAAGATGGTTACTTAATGACAGAATCACAAAAGAAAAGAGAAGAAATGAGAGCCGTACCTGAGATAAAGTAGAGGTTCTGTTCATCAGGCCCTTGGTTTTTTTGAATCCAGGGTCTCCCTCAGCTATCACATCCATTGTCTTTTTCCCAATGAATTCTAAGGCATCCAGACCCCCACTAATAACACTTTTTCCCTAGGAATCAGATTTGGATAAAGAGAGCATGTAAAACTCACAGAAGACTATACAACTGAAGAAATTTAACTGGGGGATTAATATCAGCAATGTTATGCCAAACTGGCCCTTGTCACCCTAAAACTGAACCCTAATCAACACAGAGACAGCAAAAAGACATGGAAAGAGCCACAATGCATTACCCTCCAGGAATTTAATACAGCACTCAGACAGCTGCAGCAGTCTGATGGGAAATATATTTTCATTTGGTGAATAGGATGGTTCTCAGCACATTAAAGTATTAAAGGATTTAGTTCTCATCCTTCCTATCAGAAAACACTAGACCTGTGGGTTTTGGTTGCTACCTCTTGTTCAAGCCTTAAAAGCAGAAGCAAGCTTTCTATCTGCAGCTCTTTCAGATTCACCCGCAAATTGACAAGACAGCAGATCACAAAAGCACAGTTTCTAAGGGTAATGGGTTCCTTTGAAGTGCATTTCTCATGGTCACAGGAGCAAGCTGATTTCCAAGCACTTTCCACTAGTTTCACCAAAGTTTTTGAAGAGGAGAATGGATTTCATCTCTAGACAGTTCTGTGGAAATCAGTGGAAATATTCCAGGAATGAGTCTGATCCTGCATTTACCTGAACACTCAAAAGGAAGGGAGCAGAGATAACAGAGTACAGAGGTGACATGCATGGGAATGCACAAGTGACACACTCCATGCGTTTAGGGTTTGTTTGTTTTTTATAGATATCAATATTGAATACAGAACTACTGAAATTTGAGACAATTTACATATTAAGCGCCAGTTAGAAGCGAGGCACAGGATAAAGATGTCTGAAGGTTCAGTTTCTCACCGTTCATCCCACAAAATTTCTTCTTAACGATGTTTCAGATGAAAGGAAAAACACCCCAATGCTCTTTTAGACCCATTTTCTCCTGCATTCCCAACTCACTCACTGTGCTTTGGACAGCAGTAGAGATGGTCGATAAAACTCCAAGAGCCCCAGCAATAGGAAAGGTACTGTCATCATCAACTGGATCTGTGCTGCTAGCACCAGGATTCTTGTTTCCTGCATTAGAAGGCAAAAAATTAACTTCTTCACTTCCAAAAAGAGATCCTGTCAGCTCCAGCATGGAGAAAATCATCAAACAGCAAGTGTCATCTGGGAGAAGGGCTAGAACTGGGATTCTTTTCCTACCTACTTTTCAGAGCTAACAGAAGTAAGCAAGAGTGTATTATTTTAGCACAGAGATAACACAGATTCAGAGTAAGGTGATGTTATTTTGGGGATGATTATGAGAAATGTTTCAGTATTGCTCTTATGCATTAAAAACTGACCTCTTGTAGCTTCTCCAGTCTCTGAAGAGATTTCACTAGGACTGGGGATCCCAAGGGTAGTTTCTGCTTTTTCTATGACGTTTGAAATACCTTGACCTAGAGAAGACAGCAGAATTACTTTAACCATGAGATACAGCAGAAATCAGAACAGAAACAGGATAAGAGCTGCATATTGTTTTTTATTATTCTGGATTTCTCCTGTTCCAGACAGTTTGCTCAGCACTAAAACCCATTAATATCCAGTTTGCTTACCAATGTAATGAACTCAGGTTTCATCTCTGCTTTTAAAAACAGTTTTAAATACCAGTTTAAAATGCCAGCTGAAAAATATGCAAATATTTTAAAAACTTGACAGTAATTTTAGCTGTGGATATCTCCTTAATCCCACTGTACCTTTTAGTAGAAGTTCTCCTCATTACCTGAACTCTTGACATTCTGGCAGTAATCGTGGTTATAACAGAAGCAAGCTCAAAAGCACTGGCTTGAGATATGATGTGTGGTTAAAATGTTTATCAAATACCAGAAAAAGCCTTACCTACGGTAGCTACAGTAGCAGATGCAGTTGACAGAAGAGATTTCCCCCAGCTTCCCCAATATCCCCATCCAGTGTGAACAGCAGCAGGAGAATCTGAGACCTTTAATGAAGAAAAGCAGAAGAGTGATGTGGGTATTATAGCGAGCAGAGGAACACAAGTAATCTGTGATGTGTGACTTTTGTGCAGCTTTTTCTTTTCAGAAAAATAGCAGTGTAAATTTAAAAAAAAAAAAAAAAAAGCAGGGATCCTTATGGTCAACATTCTTCTATGCATAAAGCCAGGAAACATGAAGTCATGTTAATCAGAGCAAGCACAGGAACCAACCTTGAGTGTTTCAGCTGTGGGCTTTTCTGTGGCTGCAGGCTGACTTGGGGGTTTGGGTTCAGGTCTTTTCCGAGTCATAGGCACAGGCTCAAGCTCTTGCTCTCTTTCTTCAGTGCTCTCATTGCAGCCAAATTCCTCTGCTTTTTGTACATTTTTATCTTTATAAGAGCATTCTTCGTTCAGATTTTCACTGCTGTCTTTCCCAGACATGACTACAAACATCCACAGAAAGCAAAACAGATAAAATAATCACTCCCTTGTACACTTTGACATTAGTTCAAATCATCACATTTGTGTTTTAAATAAATAAACATGACTAGGACAGGAATCCCTTCATGTACCCACACACATTACATTTTTAAGGGAGTGTGTACACTGACTTATGTCTGTCTGGAAGTAAGGTCACACTTGGAAGTTTAAAGTCCCACAGAAACACGTGGCTTTACCTAAGTGACACACCCACTCCCCAGGAAAGAAACAGGTTGCTAACTCTGAAAAGCAAACAAAAGGAACAAAAGGTACTCAGGTAATTAAATCCGTGGCTTGTTTCACACAAAAGGACAAAACAACAACAAAAAAGTGAAAACAGTTTGCTTAGGATGGCTGCTTTTGGAAGGGTGCTGGGATACGAATGGGGATAGCTGTCAGAAAGCCAGACAGGTAGGGACACAGCAACCGGTTCACTTCTGTACACAGGACTGAGCTTTCCAGGGCCTTAACACGACTCAAGACTTGAGAAGTGCTCCAGCTGCCACAACAACCGGTCCGGCATCGCGCATCAGCGATAGTGCCTGGGAACGGAGGTGCCACGCTGTGGTATGCGGATG
>VWZY01008403.1:12656-33448 GCA_013399075.1 Chloroceryle aenea
GGAGCTGTTACTCAGTTGGTTTGCACTTCTCCTTTGGAAGCAACAGCCTGGTGGAAACGAGAGAGATGAGTACGCTGCGACTCCCAGGAGCCGTTGCCCTACTCCTGCCCTCGGGGCTGTGCCATCGGANGTTACAGGGTTTTGTAAACAGGCTTTGTTCTGTTGGTGAGGAAAAGGTTGTACATTCCAGTTTGGGTGACAAATTCAGCTCTTCTGTTATATTATTATTTAAATAGATCAGGAACAGGCAATCTCAGCTTTTTGTACAGTAATCTAAAAAATAAGTGGCTGAATATTATCTAGATAACTGGTTTTAAAATCGATCTCTTCCTACAGAAATTGTAAACAAGTAGAAAATTTAAATAAGTCTCTTGTAAAAAAAAAATGCAAGGACGAGACAAGCTATAAAAAAATTGGCTCTGCCTTGCCAGGCCCTTCCCCTCCCACCCCACCCCAGCGACTGAGCCTCAACAGCTCCGCTAAGAGCTGGTGGGATCAGCAGCAGAGTTTCCTTTACGGATAAAAGGATTTCTGGATTTCTTGTCTTTCTCCAGAGTGTGGCATTTCCGAGGAGCACCCATGTCCTTTGGACAGCGTTTGCTGTGTGTGTGGCCCNTGGCGTTTCCAGCGTTAAGGGTTAAAAGCACCCGCTGAGGAGCACCCATGTCCTTGGACAGCATTTGCTGTGCGGCCCCTCCCCGTGCTCGATGACCGTGAGCATCTTTGGGATCTGATCAGAGAGGAGGAATTCCTTCAGTATTCCAGAGTTCCCTTACGCCTTATAGGACAAAACCCCAAACCCCAGCGTGATGCCGCCAGAGCAACACCTACCGACACGCCGAGCCAGCGCAGGGAGGGCAGGGGGTGGATGACTTTTTTCCATCAAAGAACAAGAAATTCAGCAGTGGTGTCTGACGAGTAAGAGTTATCAAATAAATAATTACCTAGAGAGCTTCCAATGAGGCAACCAGCTTTTTACTCAAACAACTCCCGACTGCCCAACGCTCTCGCTCTGACACGAACGCCGGCTCCGGCACGGAGAAGCAGCAGCCAGTTTCCGTCTCCTGACTCGCAAAATCATCACCCGACCAGAGGCTCGGTGACACCGAGCGCTGTCGCGTGGCCGAGGAGGGGCCCGCCAGCCGTGCCACCGCCTCACCCGCTCCCTTCCCTCCAGCCGGCGGCTCAAGCGCTGGTGCCGTCCTCTTCGATGACGCGGTTCATGCTGGTCCCGTGCGTGACGTGGGTCATGGGGTTGCCGCTGAGATCCCTGACGCTGCTGTGCCGCGACTGCTCGTTGAGCCGGTGGGAGCTGCTGTGCCTGGAGTGATCGGTCAGTCGCGACATGCTGCCGTGAGGTAGTCTGTCTTCCACGCCTCTGTAGCTGCAGGGAGTGTACCTGCGGTGTGAAAAGAGAGGAGAGTTGTTGCTGTTGCTACCGCCGACGACGCGGAGGGATGTCGGTGAATCCGGGGTGTGTGGGCGCACACGCACGCAGGCCTCTGCTGGGGTAAGAAAGGCCTGCTCGGGTCAGCTCAGTCATTTGGCCCCAGGCAGATTGTTTCTGCTGCTTGGTTCTTACTCCAGCGTTGTGTGGTGTTGATAATGAGGTGAGGAAAATGCTCGGTGATAAATTATGTTATAAACCTTAACTACGCTTGAAATTACAGAGGGTAAATTGTAGCAGTGTTAACTCCAGCAGGGCTAGGAGTGTCTACACACAGTTTACACAGAGATAGGTTTGGGCCCCTCACTCCCAGCAGGAGCTGGAGGGGCTGGAGCGTGGCCAGAGAAGGGCAAGGGAGCTGGGGAAGGGGCTGGAGCACAAGGGGGGTGAGGAGCAGCTGAGGGCCCTGGGCTTGTGGAGCCTGGAGAGCAGGAGGCTCAGGGGAGCCCTTCTGGCTCTGCCAGCTCCTGGCAGGAGGCTGGAGCCAGGGGGGTCGGGCTCTGCTCCCAAGGGANGCCAACCAAAACAATTCTATGATTCTATAAAAGCAGCCACAAAAACGCTGAGCTGCCTTTAGGCCAGATCTGCCTTCCCCATGCACTCAGTGCTGTAACACAGCTCCCTGCAGGAAAACCACACAGGCCACCTTCACGCTGCGTAATTCACAGACTTGTGGCGACTCTGAAAACATCCCGATGGCTCTTCTTCCTCTTTCCAACCCAAACACTAACAAGGAGAGGAGATGCCACCAGAGAAAATAATTACAAGCAGAACTTCCATTTTTAGCAACCTAATGGCCAAAGATCTGGCCAGCAGAGGCTTGCCCAATCTTCTACCCGACCTTGACAGGGTGGAACGTACCGTCCGTCGCGCGACCGGTGCAGGCTGCCGTGGTAGCTGCTCACTTTGCTGTGGACGCTGCCTGCCTTGCTCCTTTGGTCGTCCATCATGGCCAGCTGGGTGGAGGAGGCGTGGGTGGAGGTGCCCTGGGTGGAAGTGCCTCTTGACTTCCGGATGATGGGGGTATTGGGATCTCTCAGAAGAGACTGAGCGAAGTCTGGCTCCTGCAGCACTTGACGACTTTCGTTTACGGCTCTGAAGGAGACAGGCAGTTAGAGTAGATCACGTTAACGACTGCGGGACAAAAGCCGTCGCAGCACAGCACTGCAACTGTTGTACAAACAGAACAAACATCACAGCTTGGCAAACAATGTCTATTTACATCACAATGCCTCTGTTTGCTGAATTCTCAAGCACCTCTACTTTTGGATATCGTAGCAAAGTTCATAGTCTTGAATCCTTCCTACTCCCTGTAGCTGATCCTCGAGAGCCTGGACATGTGGAATACCTGCAGTGGGTTTGCCACAGCCTCTATTTGCCAAGAGCAGAATCAGAAGTGTTTGGGTTGGAGGANAAGCCCAGGGCCCTCAACCACTCCTCATATTGTTACAAGAGAAATCCTTGGGATTTCTCCCCAACTCAGCAAGCTCCAATGACCCAGGGAACTGCCTCTTGGGGAACACAGGAAGCCGTTTCTCACTTTAATGAGCATTTAAAATCTGGATTACAAGTGGCAGCAGCAGGAGGACACCAGATGAAATACAACACATATACCAACTCACAAGGAACCAGCCTGGAGCCCTTAGATTAGTGGTGACAGTCTCACAGCTCCTCTCTTTGCTGAGATGTCTTGCTGGGACGGGCTGGTGGAGGGGCACGCACTTGGCCGCTCTGGCATGGTGTGATGACAGGAGGTGCTGTCACATCTGCTGCATTCCTTTGGGGGGGTTAACCTCTTTTTTGTGGGGTGGCCTTTTCCTCCCCTCCCATTCTCTGTATCATTCTTCCAGTCTCTGTCTCTTCCCCTTGCCTAGCTCCTCCTCTAGATGTTGCTGCCCGCAGAGGATCTTGGCTACCCAAGGAGGGAGGGTTGTACCCTCAGCTGGAGGCCAGTGCTGCTAAGGGTGGACAAGCAAAGCCGTGGAGCAGGCACTTAAGGGCTCGTTGTAGTTGTATTTTGAAACATTTCCTCCACAGTATTTACAATTAATATAAAATATCTATTGCCAAATCATACAGATCGCCTCTGAATTCATTCTGCCAATGAATTTCAACCTTACAGAAGCCAGGAGACATTCTTAGGGCATTTCATCACACTGTGCTTTGGCACTAGTGCACAACAGAGGATCAAAGGCAGAGGTGATCACTTTTAACTGCAGTCCTGGCGAAAAGAACTTTGGTTTCATTTCAGTTTCAAGGTCTGATTCAGTTGACTAAATAAGCACGTTTATAAATAAAAACTTCTCAATTCCACCTCTCCGTAAATGGCAGAGAAGTTGTAATAGTCAACTAATTCTTGTTAAAAATGTATTTTGGAAACAGATTTGATTTGGGGAGCAAAGAATTATGGGAAAGAAGCGACAAGTCTTTGGGGTTTTATTGAGCTGTGGGTTGTCTTCTCCTTCCTTGCTCCAGTTTGGATAGTGAAAGATTTGCTATTCCCATCCTCTCTTCCCTGAAAACCCAACCAAGAGGGATCATTTGCCAGCACTGGCCCAGTTTGCCCATTGGATACCAATACCCACTCTTTTTTCCTGCGCCCGTGGAAGAAGCTGGCCCACTCAAAACAGGTCTTCTTGCTTCCAACCCAGAAGACAGAGGGTATCCCAACGACCAAAGCCATCAGGTACTTCATCAGAAAGAGAATCAAATCTGGACGACTCATCTGAGTGACCTAAAGAGGAGAAGAAAAAACCCACAAAGATTATCCAACCCATCATCGTTGGCTACTCCAGTTATTAACTCAGTGGAAATGACAATCTCTGCCTGGAGCCAAATAAACAGCAACAGGGCTCCTGTGTTTCAGGGCGCTCCGGAGCACGACCGCGTGTGTTGTACAGCCCTCAGTTGAGTAACACCAAAGATTCAGCTGCAGTGAGGTCTTGGCCTTTGGTTGTATTTTCTGGTCTTGTGTCTGAGCTCTGAGCAATTGTGATTTTTTTTCCTAGTCTACGTGTAAACATTGGTTTCTCGGATGGAATTAAGCTGGATAAAAGCAGGTGCTGTTGGGAAAAATCCCAATGAAATGCTTCCTGACATGTGCAGGGCTGATTCAAGCCCAGGTTGGATGGGGCTCTGAGCAGCCTGGTCTGGTGGGAGGTGCCCCTGCCCACACAGGGGTTGGAATGGTGTTTAAGGTCCTTTCCATCCCAAGCCATTCCATCATTCAATGGCCCTTTGCTCCTCAGCCATCAGTGGAGGGTTCTACCCCTAGGTGCCCCCCCTTGTTCTTACTGACCCAGCTAAACCACGACCTCCCCCCATTTCTTCCAGCAGGTCCGTGGAACTTGAAAATGCTCACGAGCTCTATCTGTGCAAACATTCTGATATGCAAAGGGTTTGTATGGAAAAGGTGCAGAGAAGACACAAAGAGATTCTTTCCAGGAAGGGCTGTAAGATAATATTAAAACAAACAGGCATCCAAGAATGGATAACACAGCTCAAAAACTGAACTTCAAGGACACAGAACTTCACGTGCAAGCCTAAAAGATACCACTGTCTGCTTACAAGAAGGCTGGAAGGAAAGGAACTAGCTTATTCTGGGGGAATGAGTCTGCTGCAAGCATCTGTGTGACTCTGACACTTGCACTGTGACCATGGAAGGCACAAGAAAGGAGTGGATAGTCTTGTAAGCAGAGAAAGAAAATGAAGCCAACCAGGGCCCAAGAGAGAATGTGAACGGCAGGCAGATGAGTGAAGGGGTGGGAGGTGTGATGGCAAGAGCAGGAGGCAGACCTGAAGGGAGGGAAGGAGGGACTCCTCGGTACAGGCTGACAGGCCTTTAACCAGAGCAGATCCAGAGCAGGAGTCTTCTGCCCAAGAGGAGCACTAGGGCTAAAAGCAGCAGACATGAGGCAGGAAAAGGAACTTGACAGGTGAGGGGAAGATGTCAGTGACCGTCTCACATGGTGACACATTGACAGGAGAAGGGTGTCACTGGAATGGCTTTAGGACAGGTAATGCTAAGCCTGGGAAAGGTGTTTAACCAGGTGGAAATTCAACTGATCTTCTGCTGAGTTCTCCTGATCGTGTAGAAATAAAGTAGGTCCATAACAGGATAACAAAGATCCACAGATGGCTCAAGGATTAGTACGTCAGGAAGGTCTGAGGCTGTTAAATTGTGGAGATGCTTGTGAAATCAGGTCTCTTTCCAAAAAGGATTAAGTACCTGCAGCAACAGCCTTGAGACTGACAGTGTGGCAGCCAACACAAACCCTTACACTTCTGAAAGTGACCTGGGTATCAGCTGGCCCATTTACAACAGAAGAAACAAACCAAGCAAGCTTGGGGAAACTTGGTCTGTAAGGTAAGAGACTGAAACACTTTGCACAGTTCTAGGAATTCAGTTTGAATCCATCTTCCTGGAAAGCAGAGAGGTACGAAGAAGGGCTGGTGGGATGACTGGGACAAGACAGCCTCTCTTGCAAGAAGCTTGTCTGGCTTTTAAAGAATCAAAGGTGTGAAAAAAAGAATTGCTATATAACATGAATCACTGAACCCCAGCGTGGTGAGGGTTGGAAGGNCTCTTCTCCAGCTGCACAGCCCCAGGGCTCCCAGCCAAAACTATGAAATATCTGAGCACAGAAACATGGGAAGATGATTTGCCAGAAGCAGGCTCACGCCCCGTGACTTTCCAACGCTGAGGGGCAGCACAACTTCTCTATGGACCACTAAAACCAGAACAAC
This sequence comes from Chloroceryle aenea, assembly GCA_013399075.1. Classification (NCBI taxonomy): domain Eukaryota; kingdom Metazoa; phylum Chordata; class Aves; order Coraciiformes; family Cerylidae; genus Chloroceryle; species Chloroceryle aenea. Next base: position 18,850 of record VWZY01008403.1, read on the forward strand.
AATTGTTTTAATGCTCTTTAAGATTACACTTTAAAATAAATAAAAATTTCACCACTGGAGATGGAAACTGAGGATTAAGTGTCTTGCCCCAAATCACACAGCACAGTGTGGCAGACAAGAACACAGTGACAATTCCAGCCCGTCGATACCGCTCTGCAGCAGCCACCTACCCATCTGTCAGTTCACTGTAGAGACAAGATGAGCATTATCAGAGGACATGTCTTAGAGTTCAGCTTTGTAGGAAGTGGATTAAGGATCTTCCCATGTCAGTTCTTTCCTCAGTACTGCTTAGGGGGCTTTCATCAATCTCTGCCCAAGGAAAGACACTGATGTTGAAGGTCTTTGACTCTATGGAGCTATGGAGGTCAAAGACTCTACAGACCTTCCTTGCAACCATTTAACCATGTGAAACCAGCCTGAAGGCTTTCTAGGTGGTTTTGTAGTCAACCTGTGAGACTCCACTCAAGAAAAAACAATTAAAATTAACAACCACCCAATCAAAAAATATCCATCAAAATTAAGCTCTCAAAAATGAACCTTATTATTTCATTTCATCACGTGCAGCCGTGGCATCAAGTGGAATAAGTGGTGAAATTCATCCTTTCATGAAGGTGACAGTCAGGTGCAGTTCTGCATTTCCATCTAACGCTGGGCTGACTCTCCTCTGGCATAGCCACCACCCTGAAGGGAATTTCATTTTGATTCTTTCGTGTGGAATAAAACAGTTCTGGCACTCAAGCTCCCAGCTCCTCACTGTGCTACAGGACATCTCTGTTTTACTGCCCGAGTCGTGCTGCTCTGGCAGAGCCAGGAGAACTCAGGTGCTCTCATGGGCACTACCTCTGAATAGATGACAAACCCTTATTGCACCACGCAGATATATTAATTCCACAAAGATATTCTGATAAATCTCTTCCTATCAAAACTTCAGCCTCAACGTCTTCGTGCTGGCTGCTCTAAATAATTCTGAGAGAAAATGGAAATCAATGGGTACAAGAAATCCTTCCGGGTGAAAGGAGGAAGAGCCTGCTCTTGGGCATCATTCCCAAGCTTGAAAATCAGCCTCTTTGAACACAGCAAGAACTGGAGCATTTTCTGGGGAAGCACTTAGACAAAAAGCTGCTGGTGGAACTCTAAAATACTCAGGATCTTCATTTTTACTGCTTGTCTTGGTTGGATGAGTACAAGAGGAGATAGGGCCCTTTGCTCAATCCCAGGTTTCTTTAAACCCAGAGGACATCTCCGTGCCTTTGAGGATGACAGGGAAAAATGGGCAAGATCCCCTGTTTCTAGTTATCTAGTGAAGAGAGAAGATGATAATACATATAATATCTAATATATCCTATAATATATCATATGATCCTAGATGCNGAAATAATATATAATATAATATATCCTATAATATATCATATGATCCTAGATGCTGTAGATCATCCTCCCTTGCCTGCAGAGATGATTGTTTTCTCCTCTTCTCTGCCCGTTGGCTCAGCTTTGTTTGATTCCCTGCAGAAAGCCTTTTGCAAATCTGAGGTGAGAGGGAAGTCAGTCAAATTTTGGGTATAAAATGAAGAAAAATTGGGAGACCAACTTGTGACATTCAGGTTTATGATGCCACCCATGCTTATGGATAAAGTCACTTGATGTGCTTTCCACCCGTGCTTTTAAAACTTCAGAATATAAGCAACTAAGGTTTGAGCTTGAACAAATACAGACTTCTTTAAGCTAATTTGGTCTATATAGCTCCTTAAAAGTGAAGATAGTGTCCCTGCTCCCTGCAGGGGGTTGGACTAGGTGACCTTCAAAGGCCCCTTCCCACCCAAACCAGTCTGGTCTAAAGAAACAGTTTGGATTTATTGTTCTTCCTAACAGAAATACTTCAACCTGAGTGAGAAAGAGTCACAATTTTAATAGCAAAGTGAGGTGGAATAATCAATTTGGAAATTTATAGATGGCAAGAACACAAAGTTGAGTTATTCTTTTCAAATTGTATTCTTGGAGAAAAATCTCTCTCCGGTAAGAAGCTTCGAAGGAAAACGTGGCAGTTCTTTTATGAGAAGAGCAACAACCAAATGGGTAAACTTACACCACTGATGCTGTTTGCTACAAATACCAGAGTTTATTTAAGCAGCATCCCCCAAAGATAAACTATTGACTTACCTGAAAGGAGGGAAAGGAACTGAAATGCAGTTACTAGGAACTTAAAAAGTATTTTCTTCTCTTATTTTCCCTTCACAGCTGCCAAGCTCCACGTAACAGCACATAGCAAATCCTGTACTAGCAAGGAGTAAAACTCACTGGTGTGCACTATCCGTGCAGAATTTCCTCTTCTTTCCTAACATTGCCATGCCAGCAAAGCCCTGCTAATAGTAATTAGGTTGTAATTTACTCAGGAGAGCCTGGTAACTATCAGAAAAAGCACACTCGCCGTGGCATGTGAGAAAAAAAGAGCCTAAGAAACACAGTCTGTTACTCTTTGGGCTTTGACAAGCACATGGTCTGTAGCTTCTGGAGCCACCAGGAAAGACTGAAGAGTATGTCTTATGATTTAAGGTCTGTTTGCCATTCTTTGCTCCATTTTTGGGTTACAGCGAGTTATCGGCGCGCTGCAGTAATGATCAAGGACTCACATGCTCCATCCCTCCCCCCTTCCTAGAGAGGTGGGACAGCCTCACGCCCTCCCCCCACGATTTAAATGCTGATGCTCAGCTTTCCAAGTAGGGATCTAAAGGGGCAGTAATCACAGAATCACAGCATCGAGGCTGGAGAAGAACTCCAAGATCATCAAGTCCAAGCATCCTCCTAACGCCATCACGACCACAAAACACCTTCTGCAGCTGCAGCCCCACCAAGCTCACCTCAGGTGTCTATTTTAGGACTCTGATGTTAACTGCAGATTACACATGACAGGAATTGCCCTCAGAACTACTTCTCCACCGTCACCTTCAACTGTCTGTTCTCTTTTGCAAGTAACCCACGTTGTGAAATGCTAAGGAGAAGTCTCAGTGTGCATCTAGGAGAGCCCTTTAAGAGTGGAGTTCTGCTGCACGTGCAGCCAACGAGGAAAACACCCTCTAAAAATGGAACCTGCAGTTTGGACCTGAAATAATAGCTCTGAACATCTACGAAGGCATTTAATTCATGTTTCCCTCTTGGCACTGCTGCCAGGCTCTTCTTTACGTCCACTGACCTCATGCTCCCCTCATTACTGTCTATCAAAGGCTTTCAAAATACCTCTTGCAGATCAGCAAGGCACTGAGTCAACTCCAGAGACACTGCAGATCTCCTCTGGGCCTCAAAAACTGGTGATAGCACCTTTCTTTCTAGATAAAAGCTGGTCTTACAAGCATGCTGATCTGCTCTGAACATCAGGAGCTGCCTTTCCAGGAGCCCAGAAGACAGCCGNATCCTCCTAACGCCATCACGACCACAAAACACCTTCTGCAGCTGCAGCCCCACCAAGCTCACCTCAGGTGTCTATTTTAGGACTCTGATGTTAACTGCAGATTACACATGACAGGAATTGCCCTCAGAACTACTTCTCCACCGTCACCTTCAACTGTCTGTTCTCTTTTGCAAGTAACCCACGTTGTGAAATGCTAAGGAGAAGTCTCAGTGTGCATCTAGGAGAGCCCTTTAAGAGTGGAGTTCTGCTGCACGTGCAGCCAACGAGGAAAACACCCTCTAAAAATGGAACCTGCAGTTTGGACCTGAAATAATAGCTCTGAACATCTACGAAGGCATTTAATTCATGTTTCCCTCTTGGCACTGCTGCCAGGCTCTTCTTTACGTCCACTGACCTCATGCTCCCCTCATTACTGTCTATCAAAGGCTTTCAAAATACCTCTTGCAGATCAGCAAGGCACTGAGTCAACTCCAGAGACACTGCAGATCTCCTCTGGGCCTCAAAAACTGGTGATAGCACCTTTCTTTCTAGATAAAAGCTGGCCTTACAAGCACGCTGATCTGCTCTGAACATCACCAGCTGCCTTTCCAGGAGCCCAGAAGACAGCCGGTGGCGATGTCCTTCAAGATGAGAACCTCTCCTAAAGATAACACTGGTGGCTATTCTCTGTTCCCTTCACACCCAATCCCTTCCCTGGAGATGCAAGAGGGGCTCGTGCTCTCTAGCAAGGTGAGAGCCTGGCAATCCAGCAAAGCCAGCGTGAATCAGTTAGCATGTTCTTGAGTGACAGCCTGCTCACTGCACGTCGGTCTGTTCTCCTAAGGACAAGAGGAACTGGCCTCAAGTTGCTACAGGGGAGGTTGAGGTTGGAGCTGAGGAACAATTTCTTCTGTGACAGGGTTGTCCAGGGCTNGTGACTGGAAAGCCTTGACAGGCTCCACAAAGATGCTCGTGCAAACACCAGAACACACAGATCTAAGCCCCTGAGCTGGCTTTGTCTCCCTTCCATTAAACAGCATTCAGCTAAGGAGGCAAAAAAGAGGCAACAAGCTACAGACACAGGGGTTTGGGCTGCGTGCTCCCCACTGCTCTATTCTGTTCAGACACGTCCCGTGAGCAGCACGGGCACCGACGCTTCACTTGCTGAAGACCAACAAACAAGTTCTGTCAGGTGCTGAGATCGGCCCCGCGATAGCGCGAGCTGCGTAACCCACTCCTCCCCTCCCGCCTGCTGCCTGGTGTGGCAGCTGGGTTGGTGGGGATCATCAAACAGAAACGTTCTTCCCGTAGAGGCCACAGGACGACTGTCGTTTGAAGGCTTGGGTTGTGACCGAAGGCAGTGGCAGGTGTTCAGGAAGGAGGTTAAACCCATCCTTTTCAGCCCTCCTCCGGGGAGAACCAACGCTTCTTTGGAGGCAGGCTGTTAATTTAAGATGCTTATAAAACTAATTTCTGAATATTTCCCCCTTCTGCCCTTGAACCATCCATCACGGTTGGTTTTAGTGACAGAGACCGGCGGCCTCTTCCCCCTTGAACGTATGAAATGGCAAATTAATGAGCTTGCTGTAGATGTGAAGTGAAAGCCCAACCACAACACCTGTCCCCCTCCTCTGGGGCACGGGGCCACAATAACGCTGATCATTTGATATTTCCCTAAGGATACAAAGCAATGAAATTCAAATGAACCCAGCCTTTTGTTGAAAATGGGAGAAGTGGGGGAAAAGACCAAAGGGATTCTGATCCAGCAGTCTCACTTTCATAACCATTTCCATCAGTGTCATTGCTTTGAGAGTTGGAATATTATCCTGGCACTGCTCGTTTCCCACTGAAACGTAATTACATTTGTCACTGTAAAATAAAGTTGGCTTTGCAGGTTATTAAAATCTTGCAGCTTGTTTGTTTTGCTCTCACCCAACAAGCAAATCCTTTGCTCTCATGCAACAAGCAAATCTGCGTCAACGCTCCGCTGTAGGCTGCTCAAGATGAAGAATTGAGAAAGTAAAAGCACTTGAATAAAGAAAAAAAGATAGGAACCTGCTTTAGCCCCAGTCAGGAGCTAATGACCACGCCAACACCTACTCTAGGAGCATCAGAATAGCTCAGGTCTGTGTGAAACAGCCTCAACAGGATCAGCTGCCTTGCCTGCATCCAAAAGAAACAAAAGGACATTTTTTCTGGCTTTAAACACCAGAATCCACCTGGCTCATGAGATATCCAGACTGCTACAAGGTGAACAAATGACTGTCAGACTGTGGGGTGTCTGAAGGTGCTGCCAGGTGAGCTCCCGGATGCTCACTCTTCTCTTGCTCGTGGTTGCACTCTCCTCAGCCACAGGAGCGTGAAAGCACCGTGCATGAATTCTGCCCACTGGCTCACGTTAAAGCAATTAAATTCTTAGAACAGTTATGAAAAACCCCACATTACTAGCTCTTCTCCAGGCTTACTTAATAACTACTGAGCTGCTACGTGGACAGAGTGGAAATGAAAGCAAAGCAACCAGCCCGTGCAAGACCTGGGCCAGTAACGGATAGCTTTGAAACCTGACCCAGGCCAAAACTAAATAAATTAGATACTGCAGTAAAAGCTGATAAAATTACCATCCTAATAGGGTACCAGCTCTTCTGGAGGAAACTTATTCACTGCAGAAGGGAAGGGTTAGCACAGATCTGTTTCACTGTGCTGAACTGAGCTGCAAGACTTTTTATTTTCCCCCCACCAAGAGTTTAATCTGAGTGCCTAAAAAATCCCATCCTCCTCAAGCTGCCTCTTTTGACTTTCCCTGGCATGGTATGGAAAAGAAAGCCAGGGGAAAGAAATGATTGAGTTTGTAGAAGAACTGCACTGGTTTTCACCAGATGTCAGCCCTCACCTGAGTCCTGCCAGGGGAACCCCCCTGGAGTCGAATCGACCGCCCGCAGCAGCTCGAATAAAGAACGGAGCAGCAGAGAGCGGCCTCTCCCAAGGCAACGCCGTGGGGTTTTCCTCATCCATCTCCTTCTTGGAAAGGGATCCCAGAGGACAACTAAAAAGGTCCTGACTCATGACTGGAGTCTAATAACTCGCCTCCAACGCTCGTGCCCTTCAGGCCCTGCAGTTAGTCACGGTGTCAGCCACCAGCAACCATCGGGAAGTTTCCGGCTCTCGCGTCCGCGGGGCGGGAATGCAGCGGCCGGACTGACGGCTCGGAGAGCATCTTAGGGGTGTCTCCCAACCCTTGTGGGCCAGGCTGACCCTGCAGCTTCAGGAGACTGCTGCTGGGAGAACGACCTGCTGATCAAGAGGAAGCTGAACCTGAGGGAAGCTGTCAGGGTGCCGGGTGGTTTGTGGCTTTATCTTGAAGCGGAGGAGAGCATCTAACAGCAGCACCTCGGTTTTTAAGTGCTAGGCAGGGGTTGTAGTTAGAGAGATTGCCCAAGCACCCACCCTTCTGTTTTACCAGCATGAGGAACTGGTGCCATGGATCTCTTAGCACTAACGTGGGGTGTTAAGCATGGGAAAAGCAAGACCACCTGAGAGTACCACCCATGAGAAGCTGGGACCTCTCCTTCCTTTTCTTGACGAGCCTTTCAAGCTAAAGTTGGGTGTCCTTTACTGAGAGAAAAAAGCAAACAAATCCACACAGTTGTTTTCCCCAGCACAGTTGATCTTTCTTCTTGTCACTGGAATAAAAGAATCATGCCACAATGCTCGAATGGAGTCCTCTCTTTGGACTATTTCAGCCCCTTTTGGATGAGCTGGAGCTGTCTGACATCACGGGTCTAAGGACCATAAACTGTTTTTTGTGCCTTAGAGACCTAAGGCACGGATTGAAATGTCAGAAGTATCACTTCAAGTCAAGGCACGACTCACCCAAAGGGGTCTTAACACCAACGATGGAACAAACCCCACCTACTGCTATTTCTCATTCTTAAATCCCAGTGCTCCCCCCCAGATATCACACAGCCATCCTCACCCCTGCAGTACCAGCACCCACACCACACTGCTTGATACACCCGAGTTTCACAGAGATTAAGACAAGATTAAAGAGAGACCTGCCTGAGTGACAGGCAAATCTGTCAATTAGGGACACTGAGGGGTCCTTGCTGTAGGTGGCATTTAGCAGAGTTGTCCTGGGAGAGACTGGAAGCTCCCTGTTGCCATTCTGAAAAAAAGGCCATGTCTTTTTTCACCAGATATTCACAATTCCTTGGGAATTGGATGATAAATCAGGGAAAAAAAAATACCCTGATGAATCAGACTGTCAACCCTGCTGCTAAGAATGTATTTGGACTAAAATCTTTGCACCCTTAATATCTATTTTGGCAGGAGATAGCCTTTCTTGAATTCATTCAATGCTTATAAGACTAAATTTAGCAAGTTCACTAAGGAATTAATAAACTCCTGCTACTTGAATGAAGACCCTTGGCATTAAGAGCACAGAACAAAAGAAACATCCTTGGTCAAGTCAAGTCCTCCACTGCTGCCTCCAGCAATGGCACAGAAGCCTGTTCAGTCACCCAGCAGTGTCCTGAAATTGTCAATTCTTCCTGTAATTCCCTCATTTCCAACTGAAGCTCATTCATGGCCACGCCAGTGCTGCCATTTGACTCGAACAGCTCTTTTTTTAATGCCCTTTATGGATTTCTAAGCCTCCATCCCTTCTTACTCTTACAAGGCTACGCACACTCTTCTTACACCCTCCTCCCCCCAGACAAGCTCCAACAGAACCTCATTCCTGGTGCCCTTTCATTATTTTTCACTTATTTTTGTTTTCTTCTTGATCCAGCACAAGGCAGACAGGCACATAATGCCACACAGGAAAAAAAACCCCAGCCTAGTTGTACATGAGATTCTATTTGTTCTGATAATGGTTCAGAATGAGTCACTGCCCCGCTGTGAAATTGCTGGAGATGAAGTCATAAGGAATAGATGAGTGTCATTTTGTAAAGGTTCAACTAATCACAGCTTACAGAACTTGGGGGTGGGGGGGAGAAGAAACAAGCAGTGATTTGAGGAGAGGTGGTATTTATACAATATTTCCTATTCTCCAGACAGCAATGCCATGAGTCTACAGGCTTTTTCAACTGCCAGTGCACGCAGAAAACCGTTAATAATCATTTCATTACAAAAAATCAGTGCAACTGAATCTTTGCAAAATGATTTGGACTCGTGGTTATTACACCTACTGAGAAAATGATCCAAGAGCAGGGAGTGCAACGGTGACTCAAGGTGGCACAGGTGGCCAAGAGAGGTTGGGGATTCTCTATCCATGGAGATATTCAGAATTCATCCGGACGCGGCCGGGAGCCATCTGCTGTAGGTGACTCTACTTTGAGATGATCTCCACAGGTCCCTTCCACCCTCAGCTGTTCTCAGATAAATATGAGAGTAGAAGATACTGCAATACCACACAAGGGTTCCTAATGCCCTGCTGCTCCTAGCTCCCTCTGGTAGTACTGCTTCAGGACTAGAGCCAAAAGCTTTTCATTGGAAATGAAATAAATACGTGAAAGGAAGATGATGAGAACAGACAGTAAAGTTGAGCTCCTAAACCTATGCAGTTTTCACAAAGACAAGTCCCAGATTTCAAACACGAGGAGCACGGTGGCCTGGCCAGAGCTGTAACCCTGATCTGTGGCTGTTCTACAGCCGGGAAGATTTTGATGCTGCTTATCAGCTTTGAAGATCCTCAGTTGAATCTACTGCTCATCAATTCATACTTTGACTCTTTTATGGGGAGGAGGAACTGGTTTGGGATTTTTTAGCTCTTTTAACAGCATTATATGGAATGACTTCAGAAATGCTTGTTAGAAAGAAAAAAATACAGAAAGGACAGATAAAGAGATCTGTTAAAGGGAAAAAATACAGAAAGGACAAATAAAAAGAGATCTGTCTTACTAAGAATAGAAACTTTTGATGCCAAGTGTGTGAATAACCCAGCTCTGTAGATAACTCAAATATAGTCTGTTTTGTATAAACAGATTCTTATTCATATATATAAAAATTATATCTATAATCTATAACTCTTTTATATAATTTTTATATAACATTTTAAATTTTATCTATAATATATTTTAATATTATTTTATATCTATATAAAAATATGTGGTGTTTTGTTGCTCAGTTGAATTTCAAAGCTGCAGCTGATTCCTGAGTGGGCTGAGTCCCCATGGAAAGCAAACCTTTGTGCACGCTGGGAAGGGAGACCACTCTGCATTCACTTGTCTGCAAAATGGAATCATTCTCCATTGGGAAAGAACAAACTAATAAAAGGATGATGCTGGGGAGCACTCTGGTTCTAGGAATACTGTAAAAGGAAAAAAACAAACAAACCAAACATGTATTTGTTACATTTTCACTCTCTGAAATCCAGAACCACTGGGAATAAAGGCACAGAAATGGGGTGTCTCCAAAGGATGTTCTCTTTCCAAGCTATTTTGATGTTGCCTGTCCAACATCTCCCAGTAACCCAGTGAAATCATTATGAACACATTGCTGTTCAGAATGTTCAAGTGCAAATGATAGCAATTCCCTTTAACTCATTAAAATAAAAAGTCTTTTAGGTCTAGGTGGCTGATCTCCTAGCTCATGTAGTGGGACATGCTTAAGAGTCGTGGGTGCTTCAGAACCAGAGAAATCAGACCACCTAAATTTGGGTTAGTTGCCATTTTAACAGCAATTAAACGAGTCGGGGGGGGAAAAGGGCTTCCTTAATAACCAGAATTAAAGGCTGGTCTGGATATAGAGCACCCTTATTAAAAAGAGAATGGAAGGAAAGAGAGAACTGAAAACCAGCAAGATCTGACCTCCTTTGGCAAGTCACAAAATGCTGAGTGCCAGGGAAGAAAGAAGAAAAGATGACCTTGAGGAGCCACCCTCGGGTGCAAGTACAAATCAACCTGCTGGAAGATAATGGTTGGGAAATCAACGTTTCCCTTTGTCTCTAGCTTAGTCAATCCAATTAAAACCCCAGCCAGAAGTGAGGCAAGGGGGATGAAATGATTGCTTTCGCTCAATATGCTAATTGACTGGAAATTGCCTCTGTGCCAAGGTGAGATGAGAGAATGCACTGCACCCTACGCAGCATTTCTCAGAGTCCTGGATGTGCAAGGAGGAGACGGGGCCGATGCAACTAAAACTGAGGAGTCTGAGAAATTAACTTCACTATGTTCTTTTCCTTGAATATATTCTTTTTTTTCTAGACATAAACTGGGAGGAATTAAGGGAATCATTGCTAGGAAACAGAGTAATACTGTGGTTAATGTTGCTCTGAGCTGACAGTGCTCATAATTTGGATTTTCTCCGTCTCTTCCGAGCAATATGGAAAAGATCTTTTTATCTCAACCTCTTTTTTTGGGTTGTTGTTGTTGTTAGGACAGAATAATTACATTCAACAAGAACCAATTCCTTAGGGCAGATTTAAGCAAATCCATTACCTCTTCTAAGTGGAATTCTAAACAATAACTAATGAAAAAGAGGGGGGAGGAGAACTGGAGCTTTATAGACATCTGAAAATATCTTCCCTTTATGCCCGTGCCACATGCAAACGGTGCTAAGACATTTCCTAACAAAGCCTCTTTTCTGCATCCAGCTTTGCACACTCCCCCCCATGCTTCCGAGGACCCACTGTAAGACAGATGGGAAAACAGCTGAGGCGGTTTGTACTTCAAAAGCCAGTGGCTACAGCTCCAGTTAGGGGAGAAAAGGGCAAAACCTGGAAAATGCCACCTATTGCACCAAGAAAACCTGGCAAAACTCCCTCCCAACTTCACCAGCACCCCAAAACCACCAACTCTGCCTCTCAACACTTCCTTCTTGCCGCTGTTTTCGGCAAGTTGCTGGTGAGCCCCCAGCTTTTCTTCTCTGGGGTCGGCGTGTGCGATTGTTCTAAAGCACTTGTGCATGAAAAGAAAGCCTGTGTCAACAGGGGCTACACTTCAGCCACGATGCAGCCATGGGAAGAGACAGTCTGCTACAAGAGCTTCTGCAGCGTGTGGCCATCACAAAGTTTAAAAGCTCTACAGCATATTCAAAAGTCTATCAGGAATTTGGGGAGAAAAAAAGAACTCTGTAAAGTGAAGACAAAGCTGAAAACAGTTTGTAGAGTAAGGGTTATTTTCTTTGGTTTTCTGCCCTCTTTTTTGGGGGGGGCAGAGAACTGAAGGGACGTAGCTGCACATCCTGAGCTGGAACTTCCAGCAGCTTGTCTCTGTGTCTCTTTTGCTTCATTTCAACGTAGGCACGATGAGCTGTAACATTCAGCAGAGCAGAGGACTAAACAAACCCCTAGTCTTGGCTCTCAGCCTCCCATTGCTTTAGCACCACAGTCACTTGGCAGTTGGCACCTGCTCCTAAGAAAGCTTCCTGGTGTTGAAACGGTTCTGCCATCCGCGTCAGGAACGATCCCGTGGTGTTCCTTCAGGGCACCAGGGCTAGAGGACAAAGCCAGGCCAAGTGGGGATGAAACACCACTGAGAGTGGTACCCGTGTTCAGTGGGTAACTTTCAAGAAGGATGCAAAGCAAACAAAGCAGTTGCAAGGTGTTGGTGAGACAGAGTGGGCTGAACTGGAGAGATTTTTATTGTGATGCCATTCACTGGGAGACATCTGAAAGGAGCTTGAAAAGTTACAGTAAAACAAAAAAGATTAGTTCAACATGAAAATGGGAACTAAAAAACGGCCACATTGGGGAGCCAAAAGAATCAGCAGGTGACAGAGATGAATCTTAACATTAAAATCCATTCCTGCCATGGTAGTTGCCAAAGAGTGCATCACAATTAAATCCGGAGGGCGGTACAATTCCAGTATTAGCAGAAATACATCAGCAAGCTTGCACTTTGTACCTGGCCTAGCTGCAGAGAACTGCCACTGACAGAGCAGAGCTACTGGTAACAAAACATTCTTTCCATTTATGCTTTGGGTTTCTTAGGCAACCACGATTAATCCTCCCCTCTCCACAAACAGAAGTGAGTGGGCGAGAGCTCCCATCCTCGAGTGAAGAACCCTTGATGTTATCACACAGCAAGAGGGGGCCTCGCCTGGGGGGAACAGGTTGAGCAAAGAGGAAAAAATATTGGCTGGATTGCCTGTCTATTTTTGTTGTTGATGGAAATGGTATTTGATAGCATGTTAGAATTGCTCTTAATAAAGAAGTCCCTAAAAATACCAAGGCAGTCTTAATTTGCTGTTAAAGAAAAGATCAGAGGGAAAATGGAAAATATTCAGAGATAAGGGCAGGAATTGCTGCGAGAACTTGGACATTTGCAGAGATACTTGTGTGGTGCTCATTACCCTCAAAGAAAAATTCTCATCGGTATCACCAAATTCCAGCATGGTGGGGTGGGAAGNAGACCTGTTCTCTGGAGGGCAAAATAGAGGGGAAGAACTTCCCTTGACCTGCTGGCCACACTCCATGCACCCCAGGACAACATTGGCCTTCTTGGCCATGAGGGCCAATTTCTGACTCATGGGCAACTTCTTGTCCACCAGCACCCCCAGGTTCTTCTCTGCAGAGCTGCTTCCCAGCAGGTCAAGCCCTCAGCTGCACAGGGAGGTGAAGCATGTTTACATGATGTTTAGCAAAGCAAAATTATCCCTCTGTGGGATTCCCAAATGCAATCCTGTCCTGCCATGTCCTGCAGTCTCAGGGACTTATTTACATCCTCCAAAATGAATGAAAACCATTTTACCAGGTGGAATTTCTGGAATGACTGCTCTTCAAGCCAAGACTGGTCAGGATCTAGACAGGGTGTTTAAAAGGTATCATCATAGAAGCACAGAATCATTCAGGTTGGAAAAGACTCTTGGGATCCAGTCCAACCATAAACTCTACTCTCCAAAGTTCACCCCTAAACTGTGTCCCTCAACACCACATCTGAACCACCCTTAAACCCCTCCAGGGGTGGTGACTCAGCCCCCTCCCTGGGCAGCCTGTTCCAGTGGCTGCTCTGGCTGGGAAAAATGTTTCCCTAATGTCCAGTCTAAGTGTTAAGGGCTAATGTTAATGCCTCATTTTTTCCCTAATCTCCAGTCTAGGTGTTAAGGCCTATCCTGATATTTAAGGGGGACAGATTGCAACCACCCCCCAGTTTCTCCCAGCCCTTCCCCCCAAAAAGAATTCCCCCAGAACTTTGTAGCAAAACTCCAAACATAAAAATATCTAATAAGAGTGAATGTGACTTCTTCACAGAGATAATAAATTAAATCAGGGTTCAATTCATCAGAGTGTCCAGTGAATCACTATAAAAATGTCCCTTTCTCTGCTTCACCTAGAAAAAGAGACTGGGATGCCTGGCTCAGATGAAGACATCTGAAATTAGATAAATGAGTTCTGCTCTCAGTAGCTATTCCTGATTTTTCAGTGTTTTCATCCCATTATATGCCCATTATTATATCTCTGAAATTCCACTCACTTTTATGAGGTCAAGCCCAAAGCAAAAAAACAGATCATAGAATCATCAGGGTTGGAAAAGACCTTTAAGATCCTTGAGTCCAACCACTCTGATGGTATAGTGAAGAAGGCAGAGCAGAGACACAGTGCTGTATGCTGGATAAGGGGGTTGGAAACAGACTCCATAGCAGGATCTGTACATTCAAAGTTCTCACTATTTTTACCTCTGGTTCTGGGCTTAGGAATCTACCTGGAGTACATCACAGCAACGACCAAGCAAGATGGGATGGATAGCCAGCAGCTGGCTCAGAAGTGAGCTCCTAATCAGAAATCAGAAAGTTTCTAAGATAAAATCAGAGTTTGCCATTTGTTCTAAACTCAGCCTGCTATCAGGTCTTCCCAATCAAAAGTGCTTCCCACATCTGCTTCCATTCCTAGGAATAAAGTCACAGGATTGTTTTAGGTGGAAGAGACCTTTATGATCAGAGTCCAACCATCAACCCAGCACTGCCAGGGCACTCTGACCCCTGGCCCTCAGCACCACAGCTCCACGGGGGGCTTGGAAACCCCTCCAGGGGTCACAGGGACTCCCCCCCTGCCCTGGGCAGCCTGGGACAGCCCTGGGGAACCCTCCAGGGGTGGGGGAAGAAATTGTCCCTCAGCTCCAACCTCAGCCTCCCCTGGGGCAGCTGGAGGCCGGTTCCTCTTGTGCTGTCCCTTGTCCCTTGGGAGCAGAGCCCGACCCCCCTGGCTCCAGCCTCCTGCCAGGAGCTGGCAGAGCCAGAAGGGCTCCCCTGAGCCTCCTGCTCTCCAGGCTCCACAAGCCC
>VWZY01008403.1:34899-63964 GCA_013399075.1 Chloroceryle aenea
GGTTGGAAAAGACCTTTAAGATCCTTGAGTCCAACCACTCTGATGGTATAGTGAAGAAGGCAGAGCAGAGACACAGTGCTGTATGCTGGATAAGGTGGTTGGAAACAGACTCCATAGCAGGATCTGTACATTCAAAGTTCTCACTATTTTTACCTCTGGTTCTGGGCTTAGGAATCTACCTGGAGTACATCACNATCAAGGTATGAAAAGACAGGCTGGAAGCACCACCTTCCTTTGTAGCAAGGTAGAACTGAGGTCTTTTCATCTTGAGAAGCCACACGAGTATGGACATTATGAATATCAGAGCACAAACAAAGATAATTCCCACAGCTTAGCTACATTTCTCAAGGATTCCCACTAAGGTAGCAAATCTCTTTGAAACAGTTCATTTTCTCTTTTTTTTTTTCTCTTTAATATCTGAATTAGCTGTCTGTCCCATCAGCAAAAAACCTGATCATGGAATCATCAAGGTTGGAAAAGACCTTTTAAGATCCTCAAGTCCAACCTTTATGATACAACAAAGACAACAAAGCAGAGACAGGGTGCACTTTGCACTGGTGCTTTGCCCAGCCCTGAAGCAGTCAGGAAAACTGTGGCAGCTGTTTCTGTCTGGATTTAAGAGAAATGAATCTCAACTCAGAACCTTCTCTGCAGGAAATCCAATTTTGTGGTTCAGCACAGCAAACCTCTCCAGGCCTGGACTACCTTACGCAGTTCAATTATGGGACTAAAAAAAATAAGGAGGTAGCAGCTTTTCACACCATACTCTGCCATCCCAAGAAAGCAGACACATTTCTTTTCCTGAGAAGACAATTACCACTTGTTTCCACCCTGGTTTGACGCAGCCCTGGCCTTTCCTCTGGGCTAGAAAAGCTGTATGGACCATTTAAACTTCTGCTTTCCCTAAGAGAAATGTACATTGCAGTCAGATTTGGGGGCAGACTTTGCTGAGGATCTGTTTCAGTCTGTAGCCACATTTATCCCAGTTTTGTGACATGTTTTCATGGACTGGGGCAGGTCGCTGTGTCCCAGTTTGATTGCCTTTGTCATTTTCCAGAGGAATAAAACCCGAGGTGCTGGAGGACAGGAATAGGTAACAGCAGCTAAATGTGTTCAGACTTTTTTTTCCTCCTTTCATCAGCTATACCTGAGGCTGGAGGTGTAAAAGAAAGGAACCTGTTGCTTTTATGGCAACAGGAATTCAAAATGGGACTGGATGCGGTCCTGGGCTGACCCTGCTTGAGCAGGGGGGTTGGAGCAGATGATTTCCAGAGGTCCCTTCAAGCTGAGTGATTCTGTGCTGCTCCCAGATCACCTCTTCACCTGAATTGGTTCCTTCATCAACATACGAGGTAGAAATTGCAAAGTAAGAGAGGAAAGAGACAAACTTTGAAAGCTAAACATCGTGTCAGGCCTGCAGATCAAAAAGCCAAGGCAGTACCAAGACCTTGTTGAGAATGGTGAAATTACTGGGGAGATGATGATGATGATGGTGATGGTGACAGTCACACTGAACAGGAGTGGGAGCACGCAGAATTATTTCCTCAACTCTCCCTCTTTGAGCTCAACATTACAACAATGCAACCCCGAGTTCCACGGCTGTGGTACTGGGAAGAACCACTGGCAGAACACCACTGTTAGAAGCAGAAGCAGGAGGATCTGCAAAGATGTGACTCTTGTTTTGATTTCAACCGTAGCAGAAGTGATACCTTGTTGTGATTATTTTCTGACTGGATTGTGCCACACTTCCCCACTTCCTCCCCTCCATTTCTGCATTCTACCTTGATGTAAAATTGCCCTGTACTCTCACAAGAATGATTATATATGAGATAAGTCTGACCTGAAGAACATGTAACACACACAGCCCAGTTAAAACGCTGCATTTACGATGAGGGTACCAGGTTCTATACCTAGGAAAAATTAATTTCATTTTCCACTGCATGAACTCCTCTCAAAGAAAAACAGGAATCCAATTTTTGAAGCCAAGCATGAATTCATTTTCTGAAGGCAAGGAGTGAGAAGTGGGATGCCAACACAAAATTCTGCTCCTCGTTTGAATATCACTTGTGCTGGAAGTAGAGTTACAAAGAGACTGTTCCCCCCACTGGAAAAAGACAAACACCCTGCCCTGGGTGAAAACAGAGCTGGATGGGTTAAGACATTTGTGAGAGGATCTTTCACAGAGCAGTGATGCTGACTGGAGAGATGGCATGGCTGCAACCACTGCAAATAGTCCCAGCATCAAAAAAGATCACACTCCTGACTTGTAGTACTGCCTGAGTCAGTCAGTCATCATTCGTAGCGAAAGAAGGATGCTCCAAGATAGCAGCCTTGACATTTGAAATTAAATCCAGAGATTTGTCCAAGGCTGATCCAAAACACAGCTCTCTGAGTTGCCTGATTATGTTACACTCACCAAACCAAGGCATTTCTCCTACAGCAGGGACAGTGCAATGAGATATCTCAATCCTATCATCTAGAGAGAAAATCATGGAATGGCTTAGGTTGGAAAAGTTCCTTAAGATGATTGAGACCAAGTGTTAACCCAGCACACCCAACCTCTCAGTGGAGCAGTTGTGACTTTGCTAAAGAACATTCAAGGAAGCCATTCATTCCACTCAGCTTTTGAAGGCTTCTCTCAGAGGTCGTCTGAGCCCTGACAGCCATGGTTCGAGGGGTGGCTGTTGCCTCCTTAACCTGCTGGTTTTGCCCAGGAAACAGATTAAAGCTGCTGTCCAAACTGGAGCAGCCTGTGATGCTGCAGAAAACTGAGGATCAGGATGTGCTCTTGGGGAGAGAGCTGCTGCCAGCTTTCACAAACCCTTCCCATCCTTCCTGGTCTCTTCCAGAAACTTGGAGTAGTGAGGACACTGATGGAAACCACCAGCAGCCTGGCTGTGTCAGCACTGGGGGGGCAGCAGGAAAAGGGCAGGGATCGTCCCCCTGCCCTGGGCACTGGGGAGGCCACCCCTGGAATGCTGGGGTCAGGTTTGGGCCCCTCACTCCCAGCAGGAGCTGGAGGGGCTGGAGCGTGGCCAGAGAAGGGAACGGAGCTGGGGAAGGGGCTGGAGCACAAGGGGGGTGAGGAGCAGCTGAGGGCCCTGGGCTTGTTCAGCCTGGAGAAAAAGAAGACTCATGGGAGCCCTTCTGGCTCTGCCAGCTCCTGACAGGAGGCTGGAGCCAGGGGGGTCGGGCTCTGCTCCCAAGGAACAAGCACCAGGACAAGAGGAGCTGGCCTCAAACTACCCCAGGGGAGGTTGAGGTTGGAGCTGAGAAACAGTTTCTTCTGTGACAGGGTTGTCCAGGGCTGTGCCAGGCTGCCCAGGGCAGGGGGGGAGTCCCCGTGACCCCTGGAGGGGTTTCCAAGCCCCCCGTGGAGCTGTGGTGCTGAGGGCCAGGGGTCAGTGGTGCCCTGGCAGTGCTGGGTTGATGGTTGACCCTGATGATTTTAAAGGTCCTTCCCAACCAAAGCAGTTCTATGATTCTACAAGTCTATGGTAAAGTAACATGAGCTCCTTTTTGCCCTGCACTTAATCCTCCAAGAAAGGGAATACTGGGATATTGATTTCCTGCCTTGGTGGCCTAAACCGACCGCTGCCTCCCAGTACTGACAACCAACCATAATAATACAGAGCCAGGTCAACCAGCAAACATCCAGGTAGCCAGAAATCACAACCAAAGCATAAAGCTCTCTTGTTGCTTCCTCCAGTTAGGCAGAAGAACATAATGTCTATTTTTCATGACAACACCAGCTGCCCATTTGGGTTTAGCAGCAGAATCTGCAGCAAATTATTAACCCGGGGGTATCTCCTGCAGGCAGGGCTCCTACAGGAGGAAGGCAGGGGGGCAGGCCTGGAGCAGCTGCATTCTCCAGCTCCCCCATTAGCAGGTCTCCAGAAGGAGGTACCGTGGGTGGCATCACCCTCTGATGGCAGAGATGATGTAATGGTTGAACAGGCTGATGAATGTGTACCCTCGGATCGGGTCACCGCGGCAGCAAATTCCAGCTACCACCACCCTGGGTTAAGTTTTGTGCCTAAAACCTCTGCCCACTGTGGAATGAATCAATTACAGCTTCTCAACTGAGGAGACTTGAATCTCAGAAAGTGATGCTCAGGCGTTTGAAGTTAAATAAAACCAAGACTTTGAGTGATACTCTCCACAAAGTTTCAAGTTTCCCCCAGTGTAACAATCTATTTTACTAGCGTGATCGAAGGATAAAATTCTTTTTCCCCCCAGCTTTGGAAATCTGTTTCAATTATGAATCCGGATGGTTTAATTAGGGAAGCATGTTTAGTTTCAGCAAAAAAAAAAACCTTGGATGGGTTAGAAGAAAAACCCTTCTAATACTCCCTAGGGTCTATGGGTCCTTCAACCCAATTTGATGTGAATGAAACCATTATTGTTCTTTTGACTCCTGCTGAGCCATTATGTTAACGGTTTTCTGGAGATTTGAGGAGCATTCTACTACATGTTTTCCTTACTCCACTAGCCAGGATTTTAGCCTGTAGTCATGAGAAGTTTCAAGGTTTAAAACTGGTTTTGTTCATCATCCTCAGAAAGGAAAATCCTTTTCCTCATCCAGATTCTTCCACAGATTTTAAGCTGGCATAGGGTGTGTATCTGAAATTAACTGTGATAAGCACAGGTCTCTCTTTTTAAGCATCATTTTATCATATTAAAACCTGCAGTAAGGAAGACTTAATCAAGCAAATGAAACTGAACACACCCACTGACAGATATTTCCTGCCATAAAAACGCTCGCACACTGGATGGGAGGGAAGAGTCACACCCTAATAAAACCTAACAGAGAAANCAAGTCTATGGTAAAGTAACATGAGCTCCTTTTTGCCCTGCACTTAATCCTCCAAGAAAGGGAATACTGGGATATTGATTTCCTGCCTTGGTGGCCTAAACCGACCGCTGCCTCCCAGTACTGACAACCAACCATAATAATACAGAGCCAGGTCAACCAGCAAACATCCAGGTAGCCAGAAATCACAACCAAAGCATAAAGCTCTCTTGTTGCTTCCTCCAGTTAGGCAGAAGAACATAATGTCTATTTTTCATGACAACACCAGCTGCCCATTTGGGTTTAGCAGCAGAATCTGCAGCAAATTATTAACCCGGGGGTATATGCTGCAGGCAGGGCTCCCACAGGAGGAAGGCAGGGGGCTAGGCCTGGAGCAGCTGCATTCTCCAGCTCCCCCATTAGCAGGTCTGCAGAACGAGGTACTGTGGGTGGCATCACCCTCTGATGGCAGAGATGATGTAATGGTTGAACAGGCTGATGAATGTGTACCCTCGGATCGGGTCACCGCGGCAGCAAATTTGTGCCTAAAACCTCTGCCCACTGTGGAATGAATCAATTACAGCTTCTCAACTGAGGAGACTCGAATCTCGAAACGCTCAGGCGTTTGAAGTTAAATAAAACCAAGACTTTGAGTGATGCTCTCCACAAAGTTTCAAGTTTCCCCCAGTGTAACAATCTATTTTACTAGCGTGATCGAAGGATAAAATTCTTTTTCCCCCCAGCTTTGGAAATCTGTTTCAATTATGAATCCGGATGGTTTAATTAGGGAAGCATGTTTAGTTTCAGCAAAAAAAAAAACCTTGGATGGGTTAGAAGAAAAACCCTTCTAATACTCCCTAGGGTCTATGGGTCCTTCAACCCAATTTGATGTGAATGAAACCATTATTGTTCTTTTGACTCCTGCTGAGCCATTATGTTAACGGTTTTCTGGAGATTTGAGGAGCATTCTACTACATGTTTTCCTTACTCCACTAGCCAGGATTTTAGCCTGTAGTCATGAGAAGTTTCAAGGTTTAAAACTGGTTTTGTTCATCATCCTCAGAAAGGAAAATCCTTTTCCTCATCCAGATTCTTCCACAGATTTTAAGCTGGCATAGGGTGGGTATCTGAAATTAACTGTGATAAGCACAGGTCTCTCTTTTTAAGCATCATTTTATCATATTAAAACCTGCAGTAAGGAAGACTTAATCAAGCAAATGAAACTGCACACACCCACTGACAGATATTTCCTGCCATAAAAACGCTCGCACACTGGATGGGAGGGAAGAGTCACACCCTAATAAAACCTAACAGAGAAAGCAACAATGCAAGAGAGTTAAAAGGTAATAAAAGAATTATTATCGAGCTGTACAGACTAAGCCAAACCTTGGAGTGATATTTTATTGCACTAACACGTGAGCTTTGCCCATCCAGCTGGTGGTTTAACTGTTTTAGAGCCAAAGAGCCTAACTCTTTTTATACACCCATGTGTGCAGCTCTGTAGCAGACACTTGCTGTACAACCTCCTGGAAATAAAATTGCTTTTGAATAAGTCACTGAAAATCTCTCCACAATATCATTCCAAACTCAATTTGCTGCTTTGGCTCAAAAAGGAAAGTAGGCTGCAAGTAATTAATACTTTCCTTGGCAACTGCACTGGCACGAGGATGAAGTAAAGAGCAGATATTTTGGTATCTGGTGCTCTTAGAGGCTTCTGCTCCTGTGATTATCTCAGTTAAATAAATTGAGCAGGTAATTTTCTTCAAAGAGGTCAAACTGATGAGCTTTAAGCCCTGGTTTTCTTCAGAAGACACTTGAAGGGAGCTTTCATACGGACGTTTCTGACAGGAGCTCTAAAATGAGCACAAAACCTCGAGGCTAATCAAAGCAACGAAATTGTTAGGAGGTGAACAACAACAACTAGAAAAAGCAGTAATCAAGCTGATGACAACTCAGTTGAAAGGCCAAAATTGCTTCAGAGGCAAAACTTCTAACGCGTCTCTAATGACCCAAAATAAACTCATTAAGTCCTGCTCTTGAAGTGGCTTTCAAATAGCATCTTTATATCCTGTATAGATCCCATACAGCCCAAAAGCTCCACAAAAAACCACCGAGCAGCTGACGCAAGCCTCCAGTTTTCCAGTAAGACCTCGTGTTCCAGAAGGCCTAACACATTACCCAAATAACTCCAGCCTGGCAAGACCCTCCCCTCCTAGGAACAGTTAGGGGCGACAAGTCAGTCTTAACATATCCCCTCGTTATCCATTTTCTGCACTCCGGAAAAGGTGACGTTGGTTTCCTCACCTGATAGGGACACGGGATGTGGTATTCTCTGCAGCGTTCTTGAATCCACGTCGTCTCCCAGACACCTCGGTAAGCCTGCTCATAGAAATAGCAGCCAATTACAACCAACAGTGGCACGAGGTACAGAACACTGAACACGCCAATCCGGATCATGAACTTCACTAGCTTGTCCTGGTTTTCTTTTTCTAACGGGATTTCGATGCGAACCCGATTGAGGGAGATAATGCCAGCTAGCAGAAGGGAAACTCCAACCACCACATACAGGCAGAGAGGTGCAAGGACAAAGTATCTTAATGCATCCACATCATAGAGGCCAACAAAACATACGCCGCTAATATTGTCACCTTCAATTTTATTCATTGCTAAGAGGATGATGGTTAGAGTTCCTGGAATGCCCCAGGCGCTGGCGTGGAAGAGCAACGCTTTCTTCTCGATCGCTTCGCTGCCCCATTTGGGGACAGCTGCCAAGAACCACGTGATGGTCAGAATGACCCACCAGACACTGCCAGCCATGGTAAAGAAATAGAGCACCATGAAGAGCATGGTGCAAGCTTTGTTGTGCGAGCCCTGCGTCACCGTGGAAGCCTTGTACTGGGCGGGGCTAGATGCGTTACACGCTACTCGGTCTTCGAGCAGAAAGCCAATGAAGAAAATTAATGACACCATCATGTAACAGACAGCATAAAATATGATCGGTCTTTCGGGATAGCGGAATCTTGTGACATCGATCAGGAAGGTTAAAAAAGTGAACAAGGTGGCGGAAAGGCAGACGATGGAGATCACGCCGATGAAGTAGCGAGCGAAGGAGAGCTCTTCGCGCCGGAAGTACATATTTGGGCAAGGAGGGGAACAGTCCCGTACCCTCAGGAAAGAGTAACCCAGATCGGGGTCTATTTTCAACTCCCGAGGGCACCAAAAACCATAATCCCTCTGTACTGCCACTGGGGTCTCTTCCGTGGGCTCCCCAGCTAGATTGAGGTCAACGAGACGAGGATACGGCTCATCGCAATCTGGGAATCTAAAAAGGAAGAAAAGAATTATTTACAAGAAATATCCACGTACTTTGCAAAGACTAGTAACCTTATTTATCTGTCTGACTTCAGAGGCTTTAACTGCACCAAAAACCAGCCAATCCAAAGAATGGGTAATCCACAAAATACTGCACTAGGTATAAAAATAACCCCCCTCTAGAACTCATTCAGTGGATGTTCAAAGCATTAAATTGGAAGCATAAAATAGGTTTAAAAATACAAGAGAGAAATAAATGGGCAAGGGGGGGTCCATGGGGCTTTAAATGTACAGCTGAGGATACAAAATCCATCTCAGACAGTCTAGAAATTTAGGCTTAGTGTAAACTGGGACTATGTGCTGAAAGAAGCATCATTTTATAGAACATTTTAAAAGCTTTCCCTCAGCAACTGTACTAGCTGCTGTCAGACAGGATGGTGAGCTGGTGGGACCAACATTTCTAGCATAGCACTGCCACTAGCATTAATAAAGTGAAATTAGGATGAAGATATTTCTGTAACTAAGTAAAGCTCTGCCTGGAGGCTAAGGACTGCTGGAGGTGGAAGTTTGAAAGGAGAGACTGGAGGGATTCCACACAGAGCTGCCTAGTTCCTCCCTCTGCTAGATGTCACTGCCTCAGCAAGAGCAGCATAAGCCAACTCTGCCCGTTCCTCGGCCACAGGTCGTGTTCTGGCACAGCAGCACTAACACAGCACCAGCAAAGTTTCAGTAGCTTTAGCTCTGGGTTTGGAATTTCACTCCCTGGGCTTTACCGAGGAGACGGGAGGACCCAAAGGGCCCAGGCATCTGGAGTATGGAGTTAGAGCCATCTTTGATCCAGATTATCAGGACCTAGAAGCATCCTCTGACTTATTCTTTTGCTAAAACAAGTTTGAATCGTTTCTCATGCTCTTCAATGGTAAGAGGGACTAGTTTTTGTTGTTTGTGCTCCTGTATTTTATTAGCTGTTGGAGTTACTTATGAAAAAAATAAAGCATAGGATATTGTTTTCAATCTCACTTATATTCTGTTTCAAAGAGATTGGAACATCATTGAATATTTTCCTACAAAGTTATTTGTGTGGTGTAAAGCTGAAGACGGCTGCTTGCACACAAGCTCAGCAAGAGGTGGATGCTCTGAGAACAGAGATTTGAGATTTTATAGACTTAGCAAAACTAGCCAGCTCTTCCTTCAGAAAAGGGGACCATTCATCTCTAACGTGTGGAATTTTGCCTAATTCTTGGGGAAGTGTACAGCAGTATCACCTAGTAAACTTGGGTACGGCAAACAAAACCAGGTCAGCGTAAATGACAAAGAAGAAGAAGAATAGAGGAGTATTCATTTAAGAATATGGATGTGCAGTGGACATTAATTGGCTACAGAAATTTTCAGTGTATCTGAAATATGAACTCAGCTTCCACCCCAGGAAAGAGGCCGTTACACAAACGGAAGGGAAAATAAAGGCACTTGTAACGGAACGCACTGAAAGCCTCTGTTTCAGATCATAAAGCATCCGAGATCATATCACAATTTCATCCTGGGATCCTGAAACAAGCCAAACCAAACCCCAAACAAACCAGATTTGCTCACCTGGTGCATTCCATATCCTCTGGCCAAGAGACTCCGAACATCTCCATGAGTTTGGAGCACTCGCTGTAGGCCCTTTGACAGAGCCTGCGGCAGGGCAGCGTGACACGGCCGTACTCCATGCACACGGGAGCGTAGAGGGCACACAGAAAGGGTCGAAAATCCCGGGAGCATTCCAAATTTACCATCGGATGAAATGGCTAGGGAAAGAAAAAGAAAGGAGAATTCAATAGCCGCGCACAGGGGTTTCATGGAACACTTCAGCATGAAGCTGTAACTTGGCTCATGAGGTGTCAGGGCTTTCAAAACCATCACCACGAATGACCTTCTTTTTCTGAACTCTGTTGGAAGGAGTGCTCATCACACCACAGCACTTCGGTATTTTAGGAAGGCAGGCAATCAAGATGCCTGGGGACAATGACAAAGCTTCACAAGGGACATTTATGTACTCGATTTGCATTTAAATCAAGGGGAATTAGACAGCTAAACACCTCTGAGGATTCAGGCTTAGCTTCACACTCTCCAATAACAGTCATCTCAACTTGATTCCTTTTAGTGCTTGGGTAACTGACAGACACATCATGAAGTGCCAGCTGCTTATTTAGTAGGCTAATAGAAAAAAAATTTATATTTGGTTGATGAAATTCCAATCTGAGCAATGATAGATGATGCAAGATTCCTTGGCTGTATAGAAACAGAATACACTGGGAACTTTCAAATGTTATTTTCCATCACAACATAATAATTGTAAATAATTCTCTTCAGCAAGGCAGTGTTCTTCAGATCTTCATATCATTTGCCACCACGTTCTTCCCATAGCATCTGTTAAAACCTTAGTTCCACCAACAAGATTGGGTATAAAATAATCTCAGTATACATTGCTCTATAAATTCTCATCCAGCCACAGAACTTTCTAGCTTCCAGAACAGGGCTGTAATGACAATGAAGTCACATCAAGAATGTCATTTCTCGACTAGCCAAGAGAAAGCACTGAAAAAATAGCCTGAAAAAGGAGAAGAGTCAGAAAAAATAACTGGTGTCTTGTGTTACTGTGGTGCTTTGTAACAGGTTTAAGCAACAGGAACGGCAACGCTCCTTGGAAGCACCAAGAGAAGATCTATCACAATAAGCCAACATCACAGCTGTCCTTGAAGACATCTGGAGATGAAAAAGGAGGGAAAAAAAGT
The DNA here is from genome assembly GCA_013399075.1 of Chloroceryle aenea. Classification (NCBI taxonomy): domain Eukaryota; kingdom Metazoa; phylum Chordata; class Aves; order Coraciiformes; family Cerylidae; genus Chloroceryle; species Chloroceryle aenea. Next base: position 45,778 of record VWZY01008403.1, read on the forward strand.
AGGACAGGAATGTGTCTTAATTACAATGGATGAACACTGATATTCCATGTTATCTTCCTGCTATCCAGTGGGCTTCATTTTGCTCTTGCTTGTTATGGCTTCAAAGCTCCCCAGGAGTCAATCACCATCTTATCCTGAGTTTGTGTGGCACCCATACAAAGCCTCACCATACCTTCAGAGAGAAGGGCAATTCTCTTAAGAGTGGAACTAGAGAATCACAGATCATTTGGTTGGAGGAGACCTTTGAGATCATGAAGTACATCTAACAACCCAGCACAGTCAGGGCACCACTAACCCATGGTCCCCTGCAACCGCATCTCCACAGCTCTGAAAACTCTCCAGGGGTCACGGGGACTCCACCCCTGCCCTGGGCNGTAGCTGGCTCTCAACCATCCCCTCCAGGTCCTTTTCCTCCAGGGACTTCTCTGCTGTTCTGTCCTACCCTGGAGCATTGCACAGCATTGTTGTGACCCAAGGGCAGGACCCAGCCCTTGGCATTGTTGATCCCATTGTCCTCAGTCCATCAATCCAGCCTGAAATACATTAGGATTTAAACTCCAGAATAACAACAATTAGGATTTACAACTCTAGAATAAAATAAACCAGTGTATGAATGCTGAACTCCTCTGCTACCTCCAGACTGGAGAAACAGCAGTGACATTTCACAAGCCATTTCTTTTCCTCAACTTGTATTTCAGATCATAGCTTCCAGGGAAAAGGTGACAGCTGCCTGATCAATGGCAATACTAAACGAGCTCTGTTCTAGATAGACTTTTTTATTGAGGTCCATTTTTATTATAGCAGAGTTTCCTCTTCTCCACAGCCTAGCTGGATTACAGAGCAAGAAGGCTAATCTGCAGAATTTGTGGTGCAACAGAAGCACAAATGAACCTGATATATATATATATAAAACCAAAATCTTATTATAGCTGAAGCAGAAAAGTAGGTTATAGAAAGATTCTCTTTTCCAACAGCAATTTCCTCACTGCTATTTTAAACCACTTTAACATTTTCTTTTTCCAAACTATAGAACAGACCCAACAACAAAAAATGGGTCACCTTCTGTGGCAATGCAAGTGACAACTGCTAGAAATGAGGAGGAAAAGTCTCACATTTCAGTTCTTCATCGCCTCCTCACTCTTCCAGTTCTCCCTCTACACCTCCTACACTCTGCAAAAGGTTAGGTTTTGGAATAGAAGACACAACCACGCTGTGATTTATTGATGGTTTTGTTACCATCATTATTCTTTCTGAAGCTGATTAAATTCTCCTCGGTGCTATGCATTTTTGAACATGTCACATTCCAACCAAAACAATTTTATGATTCTATGACAACAGAGGCGTGTGGTTTGGTCTTGTATGAAGAGCAGTAGAAGCCTTCAGAGCTGTTGACAAGGAAAAGGAAGCAGCAGTTGGAAAGTATTTACATCTACAAGCTCGTGGTTACTCAAGGAGCACATTTTATTTGGCTGGACCTTTACCTCAACTCCATATGTGTTTTTATTTTTGAATGAAGTCTATATTCAGATAAATGCCTATATTCAGATGGCTAAATCCAGTTAAAGCTACTGCTTGAAAATGAGGATCCAAGAAATCAATTCTAGGCAGTTATGACACCTGATGGACCAGAAAAGCTTAAGGTAACAGTTTTCCTTTACGTGATGGAAAGGGAAAAGAAAAGCAAAACTGCTTAACTTTCCTTCTTCTCAAAGAACTTTCAAACTAAGAAAATGAAGTTGTATCTTTATCATGAAGAGCTACTGGTTTATATGGTTTCCCTCCCCCTAAGTGTTGCCTCCTGCCACTGCAGTTTGGTTTGTACCCATACCTACATTTTAGGTTCTCCTGACAAACACTCTCCTCCTCTCTGCAGATAGGCCTTCCATGAAGACAAGATGCTTCAGAAATTTCTCTTTTCCTGCTCCTTCCCCTTCTTTAGAAGGCCTGTTTGGTTTGGTTTTGGTTGCTTTGCAGTGAATTGCACCATTGAGGAGGAAGCCAGGCTATCTCAGGCCGTGCACCACTTAAAGGTCTTCTCCAACCTAAACAATTCTATGGTTCTACAACTTCCTCGTATCCTGTTGATCCTGCTACAGGCAGGTGGCTGTTGCGATGGCTTTCAGCCAGCTCCAAAGGACAGTGGGCAATGGTGTCCGAGGGAATATTGGAACTGAGACAGGAAACTTCTAAAAATGGGGATGCAGATGGTGCTCTTTGGGAATGGCTCCAGGGTCATGAAGAGCAGCACGTTCCCGGCTGTCCCCGTCAGCAGCCTGTGGGCTCAGTTACAGGGTGCTCAAGCAGCTGCCCAAACGCCAGCTTCTCCTGCTTTCCTAGATGCCATTTATTTTCCAAAACATCCACATGGACCTGGACAATCATGCACAAGATCTGTCCTCTCTGTATGCAGACATCCTCTCCCTTCTGGCATGGCAGCTGGAGACTGGGGTGAAGATGTTGGAACATCTGGAGTATCACGAGTGTAAGTGAACCCCAAGTCAAACTCCTCAAGACCCAGTACAGATACACTCAACCCCAGCACGGAGGAAATACACCAAAGCCAGGGGAATTTCATAGGATTGTTCCCCTAGTGGCTGTTGCTCTTTTTGTCAGCAACTCCAGGCCTCTCTCACACTGTTCTGTCTCTCAAAATGCCAACTCCAGGCAGACAAAAACTCTCTTATGCCTTATATTAAATTAGTTTATTTGAAAATTATGAAGAGGCTGAGCTGGACAGAAAACCCTGCAACCACTCCTTGTAATACAGAAAGAGAGACTTGCTCGCTTCCATCCAGCATTTCCTGGAGGGGTTTCCAAGCCCCCCATGGAGCTGTGGTGCTGAGGGCCAGGGGTCAGTGGTGCCCTGGCAGTGCTGGGGGAACACTTGGACTCCAGGAGCTGAAAGGTCTTTTCCAACCAAAGTGCTTCTATGATTTGTGCCTATAAGAAGTTTAGTCTGTAAACACCCCCTCTATGAAATTATCTTCCCCTGTCATAGCTCCTAAGATGAAAAGTCACTTCCACCTCCTGATTAAAAATAAAGCCAGGGAGATGAAAAGGTTTTTTTATGCTCTTGCTCAAGGATGCAGTGGCAAGTTATGACATTTAGCCCTACTCCACTGGGGCCCAACAAAAGGCTCTCTGTTTAAAAGGGATGTGCTTTTGAAGAATGAACAACTCAGCAGAGAGCAGAGAAAGGAAGAGGACGAGGACAAGAGAAGACGTGACAGCCAACCTGATTTCAGCAATTCCTGGGAAATCCAAGAAAGGGAAGAGAGAAATGCTTAAGAAACAAACATTTTTTTCACTCCTGAAGGTACTTCAGTAGTTCAGGGCAGCCCAATGTCCAGTACAACCTTACCCACCTCTTCTTTCCTTCTTCCCCAGAATTTTATCCATTGCTAGTAAAGCTGCTTTAAGGAATTTCCTGAATCCCAGCTATAATTATTATTTCTTTTTCAAGAGAGGATGAAAGATAGAGAAGAGTTGGAATGATAGGTGAGGATTTTTTCCCCCAAATATTTTTTTTAAACAAATTCTCATTGGATTACAAAGTAAGACCAATAACTCTAACCATAAATACACCCTGGAACTGCATTACAGTTTCAGACTTCTTATGTTACTGAGAGAGAAGAAACCAAATTCTACCTTTTCCTTCACACAGCAGTAGCCATTTAGCTGTCATTTGGGAAGTGACATTATGGCAAGATTTAAACGAAATTCTTTTGGTGATCTTTCACTCTTCTCTTTGTTTACATAATTCCTTTAACAGAAAAGTAACCAGGAAGCATTCTCATAAACTCATAGACAGAAGGAGGGCAGTTTTCTCCCCTCGGGCCCACGAGTAAAGAGTGATGCTATGACTATCAATTACTGCTGCAATTCTCTGGTGGAAGCAACTGCCTCAGGGCGTATCCTGTCTCAAGCCACAGGATCTGCTCACTCCATCCTGTGTTGCCCTTATGTTTGAATTTTGCTCGCTACTCATTAGGAAAAAGAAAGGAATCTTCATTTCTGTTGGAAAGTGCACGGGTAATAATGTCTCCCAGGCTATCTCCAGAGGAGAGACACAGAAACTGTGGCAAGATGTAACTCTTCAAGCAGCTGCTAGTTAGGCTGAAGGTGTTATCACCTCCTGCTTTTGGTAACAACCCGTTGTCTTGGACTGAACCACCCTCCCAGCTCAGACAGTTCATGTGAGTGCTCTAGAGACTGTTACAAGCACAACTGGTTTCTTGAGACAACAGAATTTGTTCTCCAATGGCTCTGACTTGCACTCTCCTCTGAATCCTGCTAGGTTTGCTGGAGCCTGCAGCCCACAGCCATGCTGCTACACAAACTTCACCTGAAAATGCTTGTTCTGAGTTCATATCCTGAGCTGAACCACTGCTGTAGTGCTGAACCTGCTGATGCTAACTCCAAATGAGGCCGTCACTGAGATTCCTGCCTTAGCCTAACTGGTGTTACCTGAAGGAGATTAGAGAGTGCTCACACAGAGCTGCAATCTGGGGCACTAATGTCTCCAAACAGAGCCAGGTCTAACAGAAAGCTGCTGCTTTCCCCTTCAGTTTGGCCTTGCATTAGACAGGGACACATAAAGGACTGGCTGCAGAAAGGGCCAGAAACACCCAGTCAGGTGTGTAGGAGTAAGTCTGTTTCTTTTGGAATCAATCCACACTTGCTTAACTTAATGTGACTATTGGAAGTGCAGCTTTACTGCACAGACACTTCATTCTGATTTCAAAAGGCAAGAGGTTAATTTGCTCTAACCTACTTTTAATGCCCAGTACCAAGACAAATTTAGTGTAGAACACTTAGCATAATATCCATCCAAAGTTTACCTCACCATTAACTACCTTGTCTGAGGAAACTTAAGGATATATTTTGTTTTTTAAATTAATATTATTTTTAGCTCTGCACAGTGATGCAAAAAGGCCAAATGGGGTCACAATTTTATCCTCCTGTTAAACTCTTCAGCTTGGAAAAAGCTATTCTCACATTATCTGTATGAAGCCCTATGAACCACGTCACCCACTGCCTCCTGATACCCTGTGTCTCAGGATTTAATGTGAGCTGGAAAAATGATGCTTGCAGTGAGGATCAGATTGACATTGTACTACTTTAGGGGCTGGGAAGGAATAGAATTCAGATTGGTTTACCTTAGTACTAAAAATACATATATATGTCTGTATTTAAATAGCCATTAAATCATTCCAACAATAAAAATGTCAAGTAATTAGTATGGTTTGAAATGATAGTTTTCTCCTGCTATAAGCTGAGCCAGACAATCACCCTGTTACTCACTTTAAAAACCTAAGACCAATTATTTTACCTGCCTTAATTGGGAAAGGGCAGCAGTCACAGAAACCACCCTCAGCTTTCTGGTCTGCAAATAGACAACTGAGATTAATTTCTCAGCTGAAAAAAAATGCAAACACCAAACCAAACCCAAAAAAAACCAGAGCAGGATAAAGATGAAAGTAGTTAAAAGACAGCAAATGACATTAATCTCAGGCTATACAACTAAAAAGCAAAGCCATCTGCTCTTGTTCTTTGAAGAAGTCTCTGGCTTCATTTGAGATGCCAAAGTTCCTTTGGAAGACACTGAAAAGACAGCACCCATCTGTCAGCTGGCACTTCTCCCACACGGGAGCGTTATGGTTTAGGAACTGCTGAATGCAGAGGGGTGGTCCTGCTAACAATTTCCATTTGCAAGAAATGTTAGTTTTTAGAAGGCAGCAGAGACTGCTTGGACTTCCTCCTTCCTCTCCATATGCCTGCTGTGAGGGGCTTGGGAGAATTCCAAAGCAGCACAGAGAAATAAATATATAGATCTCTGGACTGTATTTGAGATCTTGTTAAGTAATGACACTACGAAGCACGGCTGCCTGGACAAGCAAGAAACTGTGGGGAAGGAGCTGTAAAAGTCTTCACAAAATATTTCTGATTTAAATGACACTTTTCTATCTCCTGCAGTTGCAAAGACAACCTTCCAAGCACAAAGGGAGCGTGATCACTGCTTTGATGCCTGCTGAAAAAATGCTCCAGTGCAGTTGTCACTGTGGGAAGCAGAAAGATAACCAGTATGAGAAGTGGAGCGTTACTGATAACAACTTTTCCTTTCCCCCAACTCTGCCAAGGCAGACTGATCTGCCTGTCAGGGACTCGGGGGCTATTTCTGCCAACTCTGAGGAGGTCTGGCTCCCTGAAGAGTAACGGGAGTGAAGAGTGCAAACAGTTCACTGGTGACACGGTGCTCCAAAATGGATCTTGCCAAATGAAGGAGCAAGGATAAGTTCAGAGGTGCAGGTTGGGGTAGAGCTGCTGGAGAGCAGCCCATGGAGAGGGACCTTGGAGTCCTGGGGACAGCAAGTTCTCCATGGGACAGCAGTGGGACCTTGTGGCCAGGAAGGCCAATGGTCTCCTGGGGCGCATGGAGAAAACTGTGTGGGGAGCAGGTGGAGGGAGGGTCTCCTGCCCCTCTGCTCTGCACTGGTGAGCCCACAGCTGGAGTGTTGCGTCCAGTGCTGGGCTCCCCAGTTCAAGAGGGAACTTGAAGGTCTCTTCCAGCCCAAAAGATTCTGTGATTCTATTCTATATATCTGTCCTGTATAATACACCTAAGCCCACCAAATCACTTTTTGCTAGGCTTAGTTTATTACTGGTTTAGCTCCTTAATAACCTTACAGTAGGTTTGGATACACTCTGGTGCCAGTGCAAGAGGTGCAAAAGGGACACATTACTGGAGGACAAAGAACAGGGCACAGCTACACTGACCTTACAGATCATTAACACTGAACCCTAAGCTGTGCTGCTCAGGGCATCTGCTGTGTTCATAACCATCTAGAATCAGGTTCTGCTGACCTGGACCCAGCCAGACCCAGCAAACATTACAAGGTAAACCCTTGTGGTTTAGACTATTAGATCCACAGCAGAGAAGACAAATACTTCTTGCTATGGCAGAGAAGGGGCATTGATGCTGTTAAAAGCCAGGAGCGTAACCTTTAGCAGACAGAAAGCTGCAAGAGAAAAAGCACACTAAATAAATTCAGGAAGCTCTATTTGCTACTCCCTTGGCAGCCAGTCTGCTGTCAAAATTCTCTCACAAAATTCTCTTACTAGCCAAAACACTCGCTTTCATAGATGAGAACACAATGGCAGCTGCAGTCGTTGTCATAAATAAGCTTACTGCTGGAGCTATGAATATCAGACAGTGTTCTCAGAGAACAAATTACCATTCTAAACCCCTCGTGCCTTACCTGGCTGCATGAGGATCAGCATCTCCTCGGGCACAGCTTAAATGACTTAATCTTGCTCCTGTGAATGCCCGTAATGAATCTAAACTGAATACTTCAGGGAATGATCTTGCATTATGCACTAAGACTGTTGCTTTCTAATGTATTATCATATAAACAGAAAGTCCCCAAAAGCAGTTGTGCCAAATGATTTTACAGATGGGTTTGGCTACACAGGGAAACTTTCCTTGACAATATTTATTGTCTGAAATGAAAATCAGTGGGAATACTCAAGTAATGTAATAATGGATCTTTAACAGTGGAAAAGTAAATTGCTTTGGTCTGTGTGGCTTGGAAAGAAGCAGAGCATCACACTGCTCCCATACAACTACGTACATAAACAATATGATGCAAACTGAAATCAGAACATCATCTCTTGGATTAATGCTATAAAAATGGTTCTGGACAGCAAACAAAACCTATCTGTAAAATGAACACTAATATTTTAACAGCTGCATCTCAATCTAACATTACAAACCATCTGTTACAGCTACGTACCAGCACAAAACCACAGACAGACACGTGTCAACAGTCGGGTAAGAGAAAAGATTTGCATCTTTGGGCCTCAAAATGAGGCTATTTCAGAGGGCAGTATTTCAAACATCCTGTCTACTGGCTTGACAACTGTTTCTTTTCTTCCTCTCCCGCTTCATTTCCAGGAAGGCTCTACTATCAGTCTAGGTTACCAAGTTTTAGTATAGTTAATTCTAAAAATTAGGTTGTTTCACGTCCATAAATAATTCAGGATGGTTTTCCTGGGTGCATGGCCTACAGTGTACAAACTCTGCAGCCCTGCTGTCCCCTGGCTGTGTTCATGAGAGTAGGATCCAATCCAAATCAAGCTGCAGCATCTCCACATCTTAATTCAAAAGCACCTTCCACGTCATTTCACAGAGTTACTCTAGACAGCTGGTACCAGTTCTCTTCTCTCTCATATACCAATTACAGTTGGATTGTACAGAGGATTCTCAGGGGATTATATCTGGGTTTGTGATTATTATATCCAATTTTTACCCCCAGAACAGTAAAGCTGCAGTACTTAGTACTCTTCACGTTCATTAATTGGGTAGATGTGGGCAGATGATGATATAATCCAGATTTTATTCAGGAAAACTTGTATATACACCTGGAAGTTTGATTAAAAGAAAAATACAAGCATATGTCTCAGTGTTCCCAGGGGCTCTGTGCAAAACAAACAAGATGGCTTTTGGGGAAGCTTTCAGTCTTTGGAAAGTGATTTTTCTTTTACTATTGCAATTCTACAGTGAGTTTATATGTTCTGGACAAACACCAATTCCATTTCTTGCAATGGCTTTTTAACTTTTAAAGGAGATTGTCCAGCCCCATATAGATTTCTTCTATCCAATTACAGAATTGCAAGTTGGCCACTAAATGGGCCTCTCTACTTCATCCGACAGTAATGCAGAACTGAAAAGTTAAGACTGAGAAAAATCTCCATTTAATCCAACATATTGAATGAAAATTCACTCTGCTCAAAAGAGAAGCTTTACAATCAATCATAGACTCATAGAACTGTCAGGGTTGGAAGGGACCTTAAAGCTCATCTGGTTCCAACCCCCCTGCCATGGGCAGGGACACCTCCACTAGAGCAGGTTGCTCAGAGCCCCATCCAGCCTGCTCTTAAAAACCTCCAAGGATGGGGCTTCCACCACCTCTCTGGGAAACCTGTTCCAGTGTCTCAGCACCCTCATGGTGAAGAGATTCTTCCTAATGACTGATCTGGATCAACCTCTCTCTAGCTTTAATCCATTCCCTCCAGTCCTGTCACTGCCTGACAGCCCAAAAAGTCCCTCCCCAGCTTTCTTGCAGCCCCATTAAGATACTGGAAGGCCACAACAAGGTCTCCTTGAAGCCTCTGCTTTCTTATTTATTGTATATTATTTATTATTATATCTAGCTTAAGATAATTAGTTGATGACTTCAATTTTTAACCATTTCTTCAAAAACATGTGCAAACACAGCAGCTGGAAATTAAAATTTACGACTCATCGGGGGATACCAGCGCTCCCATCTAGTGCCAAGTTAATGAGGTCACAGATGAACTCTGCAGGGGAGGACAGGGAAAAAGAATTATAAATAATTGCAATTATCCAACACGTTTACACTGGGCAGAAAGCTGTTATCCACCTCACAAGCACCAGAACAACCAGTTCCAAAAGCTTCACCAAAACTCTGAAATACAGAATAAAACCAAGCTGCTCAAGTTGCTTTTTTCTTCCCTACAGTTAATAATTTACCAGATAAATATTTGACAGGAATTCCCACAGTGCCTCTGCTTATTTGTTTCTGCAGCACCCTAAAAGCACGCTTGCTTCTCTCAGAATAGGTTAAATAACATTTTGCCCTCAAAGGTCCAGAAGTTTCTCCCTGTTGGGGACAGAAGCTTGTGCCTAGTTCTCTTCTGTATCACCAAGATACTTTGGGGAAAAAACTGCTCCCATGGTGTGTTTTGAAACACTCTGGACAAGTAGGACAAGACCTAACACAATAATGGGATTAACAGAACAGTGGGAGGAGAGAGGGGACACGGATGGATGGAAGGGAAGGAGGGAAGACAAAAAGATTATGCAACTGCTCTGTGAGGCCCCTGTGTGGGATGATATAGCCAAATCCTTTTCCAGTTACATAGACTGAAAAGAAGCAAATATCTACGGGTGCTGTGAAGAAGTAACCCTGCAAAATGTAGCTCAGAGTGACACTGGTGAGCACTGTAGATGTACTTCAGGTGCTGGGTTCTGGATGGAAGATACTGCAGTGGGGGAACCAACACAGATGGAATCAAACCATTTAAGAGCAAGTCAGATAAATAGGAAAGGCTGCATTAAATCACTGGGAGATGGGAGCATTTGAGGGTGACAGAAGAGACAGAAGGGGTAAGTGTGTTTTCCCATTGATTGTCTCTTTGACTAAGTGCCCAACACTGCAAAATCCCTTTTAAAAAGCCCCGTGTCTAAAAGGATGGAAAATGCAATTGAGCAAGGCCCAGGTGTGGGGCTCTAAGGTAGGGAAGGCAAAAGGAGTTGGAAGCCTGCTGTGCTCAGTCCCTTTGGTCAGCCACAGCAGGACTCCTCTGGCAGACCCCAGAAGACCAGTCAAAAGGCAGTTCTGCTCTGAAGAACCACGGGAAGTTCACCCTCCAGAGCTGGCTTTCCAGCTCCCTTTTGTCTCTTAAAGGTCAAAAGCAGCAGGATGGGGATGGGATAGCAGGGAGAAGGATACATACGTGCATTTGAGATGATGGCTACAACAGGACATGTCAGAGGAATCAGCTACCACTGTAGGAGAACCACAAGCTACAGATCTTTTACAGTCCTGGCTTCAATTCAACGCCCCTTTCTCGAGTCCCCTCCGTGACCCTGGCTCCTAACAGCCACTAGCACGTAGTGGGAGGGGAACCAAAGCCTAAATTTTAAAAGCCTGGAAGCTTACTATTTCCAGACAAAAGCAACTGCCTCCCATTGTGTCAGAGAAAAAAAAAGTAACTGATGGATGTGAAGAATTATGTTGCCTTTTTGTGATGCCACTTAATTAAGGTTATTCTCAATAACAGGAGTAATTTGCCCATAGCTGCAAAGTAAGTAAAGAAAATGTATTTGTGCTCTTCAGGGTTTGAGTTTGGCATTCGAGAAGCTACCGAGGAAAACCTGAAAACAAAGTAACTTCCCTGCTCTTTAACAAACTTAAATAAAACTCAAATTATTTAACACATCTGTAAAATACGCAGCTAAAATGTCCCAAGAGGCACTTAAAAATCATGTGATCCACATTTTGGTTTTCTTTATTGTTTTTTTTATTATATTATTGACAGTAAGCACCAAACCTGAAATCCAAGGTCCATCTTTGTCACTGTATTCTCTGCAGTTACGTTTCCATATTGCACCTGCCCAGCTCAGGCCACAATGCTAAAAATGTGCAGTTAGAAACCAGAAGGAATAGTCCCGGGCAGGGGTTCAGCTAATGGGTCTGCTGATTCTGATCAGCATATATTCATCCACTCCTCCCCCCAGAATGATGAACAGATGTTAGATAATTGGCATGATGAAGGGAAAAGAAGCAACGCGTGTAAGTTTTCGGAGAAAAATATCACAAAGATGAATGATGCTTTTGGATCTGAGAGGGGTAAAAGGCAAAATGAAGGGCTGAGCAGAATTCTCACACTGAATTTAGAAAGAAAGATGTTTCTCCTTGCTCAGTGCCACAAACATGACAACTTTTGTTCTATAAATCAAGAAACAGGGAATATAAACATGTTTACAAATTGAAAGCAACTTTTAAAAGATAAATTTCGGGTTTCTACAACACACAAAGATGAACTACAAGGAGCCTGCCTTCCTTGTTCAAATTCAAATTAACCAGCCCTTTGTGCTTCTGTTCTCTCCTCTTCTCTTTTCAAATTTCCTTCCTCGTTTCCATGGGAACCCCCTCGCTGACAAGCCTCGGAGCAGAGCAAGAGGCCAAGCTTAGCAAGGGGTGTGAAAAGGGGAGAGAGTCAAAGGGCAGAATTTGGCTCGGGAGAATCAAGATGCCAACCTTTGTCACCCCACAAAAGGGGGGTAACCATAGGAACTAACTCTGTGGGACAGGGGCAGGGAGGAGGAGGGAGTATCATGGCCAAATTCACACGATGGGAAGCAAAACGGGAAAGGCGTCGTTAAAAACGCAATGCTACAAACCACAGTGGGGTAAACCCCAAGCCTCACCAATGGCAAAGGTAAAATAAAACTTTAAGGACCAAGTATCCAACCTCGTAGCAGTTTTAAGTCCACATAATCACATCAAATGGATTGATAAAAGGAAAGAAAGAAAACATATATTGGTAGAACAGCACATCCAAGGTTACTAAATCCCGTCCATGCCAGCAGTTGTGGAATGCGGAAGGACGGCCTTGGAAGATGTGTGTTCAGATGTGTGTTCCAAGTGTTGCAATCTTATAGCATGAACTCAGTTCAAGAGGACTGGGTTCCTCAGCAGTTAGGGATATGTTGCAGCCCACAAGCTCCTGACCTTCTGTACCAGTTTGGTGCTAGATGTAGGACAAATGCTGACTCAGTTTCCTTCCGAAAGTCACAAACCCTCCTGCATTTGTGTCTCATAATGATCAAGATGCAAAATAAATATGTCATAGATTCAAAGAATGGTTTGGGATGTAAGGAACCTTCATCCAGTTCCAACCCCCCTGCTGTGGGCAGGGACACCTCCCACCAGAGCAGGGTGCTCAAAGCCCCATCCAACCTGGGCTTGAACACATCCAGTGATGGAGCAGCCACAGCTGCCCTGGGCAGCCTGTGCCAGGCTCTCACCACCCTGAGCCAAGAACTTCCTAATTGTGGAGTAATTTCTTGTAAGAAGGAAGTTTCATGGAGTAAGANCAGTTCAAGAGGACTGGGTTCCTCAGCAGTTAGGGATATGTTGCAGCCCACAAGCTCCTGACCTTCTGTACCAGTTTGGTGCTAGATGTAGGACAAATGCTGACTCAGTTTCCTTCCGAAAGTCACAAACCCTCCTGCATTTGTGTCTCATAATGATCAAGATGCAAAATAAATATGTCATAGATTCAAAGAATGGTTTGGGATGTAAGGAACCTTCATCCAGTTCCAACCCCCCTGCTGTGGGCAGGGACACCTCCCACCAGAGCAGGGTGCTCAAAGCCCCATCCAACCTGGGCTTGAACACATCCAGTGATGGAGCAGCCACAGCTGCCCTGGGCAGCCTGTGCCAGGCTCTCACCACCCTGAGCCAAGAACTTCCTAATTGTGGAGTAATTTCTTGTAAGAAGGAAGTTTCATGGAGTAAGATGACAGTGCACAAATGAGGCACTTGTAAATTTGAGAAGATTGGTCCTTTGAATGTTTAAAAAAAAGGCTTTGGTGATTTTTTTTTTTTTCTTATAGCACAGGGCACAATAGCTTCACAGCCAAAGGTTCTCTAAAATCAGCACAAAGGTCTCCCAAAACAATGAAGAAAACTGCAGTCTTAACAGCAAGACAAATGGCAAAACTCATGACACGTGCTCCTTGGTGATTAAGTTGTTATTTTGTACTTATTCTCTCATCTTACTACTCTGCTGTAGCTTTCTTTTTGAATCTATCCTGTATTTAGAACCATCATCACACCCAAGAGAAAGCAAGTAAAAATACACCAGTTCCAAGTGACTACCAAAATAAAAAGTACATCCTAGCCAAGCCACACACCTCTAAGTAGTCCACTATTTTTTACATCACTGCTAAATTTTTCCACAAAAAAAATATGTTCTGAAGGAATAGCAAGTCACAAGGACAGAAAACTAAAGAGCTTCCAACTTGTTATGGCAGCTCAGAAGTTATAGCTCAGATCACAGAACACCAGCATGGTGGGGTTGGAAGGGCCCCTCTGGAGATGCTCTGGGGCCACCCCCCTGCTCCACCCAGCAGGGGCACCCAGAGCAGGGGGCCCAGCAGCGCAGGCTCCAGGCACCTTGGGAATCTCTNATGCACCCGTTTCTAAACCATCTTTGTACCAGAAGAGTGTAAAGAGGTAAAAGAAAGATGCTGCTAGTATATTGGACTTTCCAGAAATGTTGACTTGATTCTAAAGCAAACATCTAGATTTTTATCTTACAAGGGACAGAATCTAACACATGTATGTGCAGAATACAAGGTAGTTACTTCTGTACTAATATAGTAGAGCTATATCCTCCGAGTTACACGCAGTCCTAGATACAACACCAAGTCTAGTCACTGAAACCTGCACTACTACAGCATACAATATACAATCTACACATGGCTTTTGTCTCTCATCTAAGAGAATCAGCTGGTTGGTTTTGATTAAGGCAGAGAAAATTTCATAAAGACAGGATGAATGTCTACATTTGTGGTAGGTAAGAGGAATGGTACCTGCTAAAATCAGCATTTCCTTAATGCTCTGGCACAACATTCTTTTGCTTCTGAGTTTACACCTGGAGATATAAAGCTAAAACTGACTGACTCTGTGATTTAACTATTTAAACTGAATTCATGAACGTTCCACCTTTCCTAATAATTCCTCTTTAAGCCTCCACCAGATGCTACTGAGTTAGCCACAATGCAGAGCCATCTGCCTTCATGGCCCTGAAAACAAGCCCGCTGTGAATAGATGCTGATTAAGATGTAGATCATTTACTTTAAACTGAATCATTACATAAAACTAATGTTTTTTTCATCTGCTTGCACTGAACTATTAAGGCTAAATTTCATTTCTGTATTTCCACTTGAATCATCACTCAGAATTAATCTCCTAGTCAAGGAAATACGAACACGGTGACAAGAGTTCTGCTCCAACAAGCAAGCAATATGTTATAGATTTAACAAAAAAACCCCAAACCCTTGTTCTCTTAATTTTCTCTCTCATTACTAGCCTGCATTTTGAAAATATTCAGGTGGTATCTTGTTCTCATGAACAAATATAAAGGCACAGACAACAGTATTCCTGCAATTGTTCCCCAAGAGCCATCTGAATGGTCCCTATTCTGTGATTTGATGATTCTGTCATTCTAGCTTTATGCTTTTTCTGAATGTAAATGATTATCTCACGTGGCTTCTCTTCCTGTCCAGAGTCTAAATGCTTCAGCATTCATCAAATAGTCAATATTCATGCAGATTGTCTTGAAGTTGTCACCTCAGTGTGACAGGATCAGACTTCTGGTGCTAATGTGAGCCCATCAAGAAACAGCTTCCTCAGAAGCCTCATTTTGCAAAATCACAGAGGTGCTACTAAAGCTTGTACAGATCTACTTGGAGATGTAACAGCTCCAGTACTTCCTAAATTGCCCTTATCCACTCAGGGTTTCACCTTTGCACAGCACTCACGCCCTTTCCTGGTCAATATTGAATCCCCAAGATGATGTGTTTGGAACAGACAAGCCCCAAGTGCTGCTAAATTCCAGAATTTCTAAGCTGTACATTAACAGAATTTCCTTTGCTCTGCCTGCACTCTACAGAATTATCCGTGCAGTTCTAGCTTTGAGACATTCTGGTTTAACAATGAAACACACCGTGTCTTTAAGTGGCTGTTTCTGAGGTAAGAAAATCCCAGTGTGAATAAGAGAATATAAAGTTAATGAAAGAGCAGGCTTTAATCAGCCAGTGCACTGCCTGCATTCTTATGATCAGGTACAGTTCCATTGTTCTCTAAGCATCATAATCTTACAAGCTAAAGAGAAAATTAATCCTTTCTGCAAATTAGTGTCTAAGATTAGGGTGCTTACAAAACAGCAGCTGATTAAAAAAATAGAAGAATGAGGCAGTGCTACCTCCCAGCTCCAGGGAAGGCAGGAGTAACATTCCCATAAACCAAGATCAGTGAATTTTACACACTTCTCCCTGGTCCTTATGCAAATCAAGAACTAAGAGCCAATATTCCATGTTCAGTTCAAACCCTGATTATCTGAAATGTGTAGCAATGGATACCTGATAGAAAAGCTGTTTCAGAAACACCACTAAAAAGAGCCACTCAATACTTGACTTCCCTACACTGGCAAAATGCCTCACTCTTATCCCAGAGCAAAGATCTGTCTGGGAATAAATATAGTTGTGTTCTGTTGATGCCATTTTTAAGTATAGTCCTGTTCTTTTTCACTTCAAAAATAATAAAAAAACCCAAACAACCAACTAATATGCCAAAGACCACTGCTGGGAGGAGAAAATAGCTAAAGATTGCCACAAAAAGAAGAAATTAGACACAGAGTGCATGCACTCTGCTACACGGCAGGTCGACGTGGTATCCTCTGCAAGAATCACTACAAGAAAGAAACCACTGAGTTTGAAACACTGGGTAAAACCAGATGTTTTCACATCTGTAGTGGTATATTCTGGGACAAAGCCTGTTTGTTCTACTTCTAAATATTCACAAGTCCATAACTGGATAGTTTATTTGTATTAATCCAATGATTCCCAGCTGGTGAACGGTGCCAGGCTGATGGAGCAGGAGCATATGAATTGACACTGCTCCTCTCCCCTCCCAGCTACCTCCTTCACACTGCAAAACCCAAATCAGTTGTGAGATAACATTATTTCTCCATCTCCCCCTTTGAGCCTCCCACCCACACACTGGCCAATNCAGTGCTACCTCCCAGCTCCAGGGAAGGCAGGAGTAACATTCCCATAAACCAAGATCAGTGAATTTTACACACTTCTCCCTGGTCCTTATGCAAATCAAGAACTAAGAGCCAATATTCCATGTTCAGTTCAAACCCTGATTATCTGAAATGTGTAGCAATGGATACCTGATAGAAAAGCTGTTTCAGAAACACCACTAAAAAGAGCCACTCAATACTTAACTTCCCTACACTGGCAAAATGCCTCACTCTTATCCCAGAGCAAAGATCTGTCTGGGAATAAATATAGTTGTGTTCTGTTGATGCCATTTTTAAGTATAGTCCTGTTCTTTTTCACTTCAAAAATAATAAAATCCCAAACAACCAACTAATATGCCAAAGACCACTGCTGGGAGGAGAAAATAGCTAAAGATTGCCACAAAAAGAAGAAATTAGACACAGAGTGCATGCACTCTGCTACACGGCAGGTCGACGCGGTATCCTCTGCAAGAATCACTACAAGAAAGAAACCACTGAGTTTGAAACACTGGGTAAAACCAGATGTTTTCACATCTGTAGTGGTATATTCTGGGACAAAGTCTGTTTGTTCTACTTCTAAATATTCACAAGTCCATAACTGGATAGTTTATTTGTATTAATCCAATGATTCCCAGCTGGTGAACGGTGCCAGGCTGATGGAGCAGGAGCATATGAATTGACACTGCTCCTCTCCCCTCCCAGCTACCTCCTTCACACTGCAAAACCCAAATCAGTTGTGAGATAACATTATTTCTCCATCTCCCCCTTTGAGCCTCCCACCCACACACTGGCCAATGTCCCCAAGTCTGTGCTGCTGCTCTTTTTTGATATGCAAAAGGGGAATAGAAGTTGTGAGAGAGAGAAGGAAGAGCCTGTTATCTCCTCTGGCCATATGGCAACTGCATCCTCTCATTTCTGGAGAGTTTGACCTCTGGTATAATCCCAAAGGACAACGCGTCTGTGTTCACCCAGCAGGACCCATTTAGCCCTTAGCTGTGTCTGGTTCCTGTCCTTTAAAGCCTCTCTGATCCCTAGGCTCATTGGGGAGGTCCCAGAAAAATCCAGGGAAGGAGGAGGAAGTGCTGGCAGTGTATTTTACTGCACAAGGCCAGCAATCATGATATTAAACCTCTTCAACTCATCAGTGACAAAAGCTTTACTAGCATGCTCCCAAGCTCCACTGGGCTACTGAGTTACATGTCCTCAGCTAAAAATATCTGTCTACCAAAATTGTGTTAAGGCAGACAAAAAACACTGCTCACCAGTCTTACACATAAGCAAATCCTTCAAGGCCAAAGGAGTATTGAGTGATAAGGGAAGATAATTCTTCACATTGTAGCAATAATAATCCAAGAGATGGGTAAACAAGGTCAGACCCCTCAGGGGGATAGGGGTAATTTAACTGCTCTGTTGTCACTGCCTCATCCAGCACATGATCTATGTGACAACACGGCAGCAGCGCAGCATCACCTCGATGTCACGCTACCATCACGAGTGTATTCAGAGGGAAGTTTTACCAGCAGAGCTAACACAGACTGTGCCACGGGATTACTGCAGTAAAACAACCTTCTAGCAGATTATAGAAATATTTTAAAATACCTTACAAGATGTTTCACACAACAGCACAGGGCAGATAAAAGGCACGACTCCAAGGAGTCGGGAAGCAGTTGGGACAGCACAAGCTGTAATGGTTTGAAACTGGCAGAGGGAAGGTTTAGGCTGGAGAGCAGGAGAAATTGTTGGTGCTGAGGGTGGGGAGAGGCTGGCCCAGGCTGGGCGAAGA
>VWZY01008407.1:0-13057 GCA_013399075.1 Chloroceryle aenea
CAGGCTGAACAACCTCACCTCTCACAGCCTGTCTTCGCAGGAGAGATGCTCCAGCTCTCCAGTCATTTTCATGGCCCTCCTCTGGACTCTCTCCAATAGGGCCATGTCCTTCTTATGTTGGGGGCCCCAAAGATGGATGCAGGACTCCAGATGGGGTCTTATGAGAGTGTAGTAGAGGATAAAATCACCTCCCTCATCCTGCTGGTCACACTTCTTTTGATTTAGCCCAGGAAACAGTTGGCTTTCTGGGCTGCACTCACACATTGCTGGCTCACGTTGAGCTTCTTGTCAACCAACACCCCCAAGTCACACAGCTCCAGTGAAAAACTTTTGCTTTATATCTCCCTGCCTACTCTTGAGTGTACAGATAATTTCCTAGGGCTACGTACTTCACCAACCTCTTCTCTCCATTTTAGGTGTCCTCTTTTACCTGGGGTGCCTAGGCAGCCCAAACTCATGCCTGTCTGCAAGGACACCTCCTTGAAGGACATGTGACTGCACAGGCAGTATCACAGCTGTTGGTCCCAACCTCAGCCCATCAACCCACCCAGAAGACAGCACTTTGGAGGGGGTCAGTGACCTGAGAGCAGCTCCCTGGTCAGGGCTGGGAGCCGGCTGGAGCAAGGCTCCCTGCTGGGATGGTCATCAAAATGCTGCCTCAAGCCTTCAAGCACCTGTTTCCTTCTGCTTCAGAGGGCGCTGTATGCCATGCTGATGCTCATTAACAAGTGACATCATTAGCCCTGGCTCCCTAGCAAATGGCATGCTGCCCACAAGGGCTAGCCATGCCAAATGTACTGCTGGAAGCAGCAGCCTCTCTGCAGGGTGCTGGCCCAGTTGTGCCAGAGGGGTTCAAAGGGCTGCGGCGAGCGGCATGTCTTCCTCCACCTCGTGCTTTCTCTTCCACTGATCCGCTGACAGTGGGTAGGGCCTTGATCTCACAGCATTGCACTCAGCTCTGTTCTGGTCTAAGGTATCCAAGAAGCAGATTCACAAGCAAACTTGCATTCTCTTTTTCTTCTCCCATGTCAGCACTTGCAGACAAGGCAGGAGAAGGGCTGTTTGCTGCCTACACTTAAGAACTGTCTGTGCCCCTTCCCAGCTCCCCACTACTCCTGGCTGCAGGGTTTGGGTTTGCTCTCTGGAGCTGTGTGCTTGCCTCTAGTCAGACTATCTGAGGATCATCAATTGTGGGAAAATGCACAAGAAAAAAAAAAAAAGATGGGAAAATATTTGCAAAGTCGGAGATTTATGGAATATAAAAGGCAACAGGCTGAACAAAGGCCCAAGTCTGTGCAGAAGACAGGCACTCTCTGAATAACAAACAGTGTCGTTTAGTTACTATGGTAACTTGAGAAACACAATGAAAACAGCCACATTCCCTAATGATGAATGGGCCCTGGCTCTGAAACACTGAAATTAAGATGCTGGAGATGCCTGCCTGGCCCAGAACAACTTATCCAAGCATCTTACCCTGTACTCCATATCGTAGCTTGGCAAGATGATTCGGCCTTCCCTCCACTCCTCCCCTTGGTCCTCCGTGATGACCCACAGTGCCTTGTGCTCTTGGCTGGCTTCCCGCCAGACCCGCAGCATAACCCCATTGCTGCCCCACGCCTGGTACTGGAAGACCATGCAGACAGCGCTTCGGGGCAGATAGATGGTGGGGCTGATGAGCCGGGCTCGTTGGCCTTCCCTCCTTCCACTGCTCTGCAGCTGCAGGTAATTCTTGCTGTCTGTTCAAAGAGGAAAAAAACCTTCATATTATTTTATGCAGCCACTTGCAACAAGTGTCTCACCTCTTGCCAGGTGACTTTGTCAGTGCTGGTCAGGCTCTCACACCCATGTCTGCAGGACTGGGCTCTCACACTGGCAACCTTAGTGTGTGCCGCAGACTGTGCCACTTCTGTGCCCTGTGCAGCCTGGGCATCGAGCAGCACACTTCTCCCACCAGCCACCACCGGCTGGTAGGAGACTGACAGTAAAACCAGAAAGCAGAAAGCCAAAGACTGACATAATTAGGAGAAGTTAAAGAGCAGTTATTGTCAGAAGAAGAGATGCCACTATAATAACATTGGCGAGGGTGTATGTTTATTCTGCTGGGAGCTTGCTGAAAACTCATCTTAGGATGGGGATCTCAAGCTGTGTTCATCCTGTCTCTTTTCATCACCACAATCAGGATCAGTAAATACGCCACAATCAGGATCTAGCTGACAATTTTGTTTTGAGGTTATGCGAAACAAAATGAAAGCCTGGCTCTCAGTTTTTCTGTAATGAAGCAAAACAGCCCCTAAAGCACAGCACAGAAGGATGTCACCCCAGTTAGTGAAGTATGAACAGGTGACAACCAGGTAGTTGCAAACTTGAAGGTTGCTGAAACACATACCACAGGGGATTCACTTGCTTTAATATTACATTTAAATTGTGCCGTGCTTTTGTCAGTCCTCAGGGAGGAGATTTGGTATGTTTGATATCCCAGGAGAAGTTCAAGGCTGAGACTGGAACTGGAGATATTTGATATGAATACCAATAGCAGCAAAAGCCCATGGATACGAATCCCTGGGCATGGCTGATTTGGTCTGGAATCAGTAGTTTCCAACCCTCTCTAATGAGAAGCCTCTTCAAGGAGTTTCCCATCTGCAGCTTGGATGCAGGAAGTCCCTTGGCACAGACTGAAAGCCAAGCCTATAGCTGATCTAATCCTTACCTGCACCCCTCATCACGATCAGTGTCAGGACAGAGTCCCTTGGGTTGCTCTGACTGCAGTGCCTGCAGTACAAGGTGACACAGACAGGCCAAACGACAGATACTGCTGTATTTCACATTTCACTCAACAGAGGGATGGACACGCTTGCTCTTGCTACACAGTGTTACTGGTGCTTTGTGCCAGCATGTGTGAGCCCTCCTTCAGCCCAGGGGGGTTACCTCTGCCCCAGGACCACATAGAATTCTGTTGCTTCCTTTCCCCACATCTTTGCTCACTGCGCTTGACGGGCAAAGCTCTGAGCAGCAGCTTGCCTCCTGTTTGCCCTTCTCCCTCTGTGGCTTCAGTGCCCACAGCAATGGCAGAAGAGCAGTATCTGCACTAAGATGTTTTCAAATCACACCCAAAACACCTCCAAAACTTAATGAACTTAGAGTCCCATTCCCAAGCATCAAAAAACTGGTCTCACCCAGAAAACAGTAGCTGACCTCACTGTCACTCTACAATCTGGTGACATCCCAGCCCAAGGGAGGTGTATCAATGGTTGCACAGCCACTGACCCTGCTACAAGTTTGTCAGTGCCAGAGAGCTGGGATGAAACCAACCACCGTGAGCTACACAGCTTTCTAAAATAAATTTAGGACTAGACAGCAGAAACATTTGTCATCACTCTATTCCTGGGATGTATGATCAAAATATTTCAAAAGCGTATCCACTCCATATGAACTTTCACCAATTTCTCTGCATGAAGGACAAATCTGTCCCTGACTGTCCATATAAAGAAAGAGCAACATTTTCCAGCAATATTTCCAGCACCTATGAAATGTACTTGGGCCACTTGGCACTTTATACCAACAAACCGTAGCAGAAGAAAAGATGAAAGCATGTTTGCCCACTCCTGCTTGAGTGAATCACTTGAAAAAGTCCCATGCCGTTCTCTAATGCAAGAGTATTCTTGTGATTTACCTCAGAGTGGTACTGGTGGAGGAGGAGATGTGGGAGATAAACAAGTGGAGGAAGGAAAAAAAAAGCTGTACTCCATGCCTAAGGAGAGGTAAGACATAATAAGTCATCAATGTCTCCTGAATTAAAATCCTCTTTTTTGTAATTCACTACAAGCCTCTTCAAAGAAAAAAGCAACAACAACAAGAAAAAAGCAGCACCAACAGAGAAGGTGGAAGAGCAAATCAGACTGCAATCATACAATTATTTCACAGCTGAAATGTTCTCACACACAAATCTTTAATAAAAGCACCATCCTGGCTCAAGAATTATCAAATCTAGATCCTCGAAGTTCAGGACCTATCTTTGGTGTATTTTGCCTATCTAGGCAGCCTGATTGAGTGCTGGGATGTGAACCATTCTTGGATCCACCCAAAGCTCACAGCTAACCATGAGGAACTTTGTTAAATGTGCAGCTGGACACATCCCATGATCCATACCCCTCACTGGGAGCAAGTGGTACCCAGCATCTCTGCTGCCAACGCTTCAGCAAAAAAACCTTCATGCCTCTGAGTCACATCCCTCCTGCCAGGGATGACACCAACCTCCTGTGTGTTCCCATTTCTATCAAACTGTGAAATCAAAGAAACTCAAACTGCAGCCAAAACCAATGCCCCCCTCAATCACACAGGCTCTTTCAGAGCCATGGGAGCCCTCCCAAACCCTGCATTGCCTGTGGTCCCTACCCATTTCTTGCTGGGGTCCACAGAACTCGAGGACCTACTGGCAGTCCCAAGGGCTGAAGGGAGGCTCTGTCTTTGGCTGATGAACCAAGCTGCTCTCCTCCTGCAAGTAGTAGTGGGTTTGGGCACCACCTGTTCTCACTCCTGGTACCAGTTTCTGAAGCAGAGAGCAGAGTACAAGCAGACACAATTGTCTGTGTTATTTGAAGATGAAATGGCTGGATCACTCTAATGGCTAGCTGGACTTTCTGAAAAGCCCCACAAATTTGCTGAGACTGAATAATGGCACTGTGGAGCTAATTGTTGGAACAGCATGTAGGAGCCCGGTGGTTCCAGTAGTCACTCTGATACAGTAAATGGAAGCCTTTGGCATAGAAGCCACCTGAAAGGCTGATTTCCCCTGCTAAAACACTTGAAGAGAGCCTTGCAATGATGAGCTGATCAATTCTTCCAGGATCAGAAATGCATTTTAATCTCTTTCCCAGAAGTATGCTTTGCAAGCGTCTATTCCAGCTAATACAGCAGCTACATCCCCCACTGAACTGGCACTGGTAGTTCATAAAAAGGCAGGACAAACCCTCTCAGGGATTTTAATCTACTGCTGTATTTTGCAACTGATGCTACAGCATAAATCTCATGGAAGATTTATGGGATCATCTGGAGGCAGGGGAGCCAGGAGCGTGAACACACAACCATCCCCAGCCAGACGATGGCAGAGTTGCGTGTATGTGCACGGCAGCGAGTCCCAGATAAATCACCATCTGGGTCCTGCAAACAAACCATCTGGCCGATGCGGTTTCCTCTTGCTGTGCCTGCCCCTCCTGCTAGCCAGCCATCTGAGAGGACATTAGGGGCAGTGGGGGATGAAGCCTTGTGGTTTGGGTCAGGCTGCAAGCACGAGTCATGGCAGCTGCCTGTTCTGCAAGGTCAGTCTGATTGTACTTGGGTCCTGCATGTCTCACCCTCTCTCCCAAGAAAAGCACCTTCACTCATTGGTCTCAGCAGCACATCTGGAGATTTTCCAGCAAAAGATGTTGGCCAGGATGTACACAAGCAATTAGTGAGATTTCAGACTCCCTCTGCATTTCCCCCTCACTGGTTATCATTGAGTTACAGCTGCTGCTCCTACGGAGGAACCACACTGAATTGCCTTCATTCATGTCCCTCCAAAGGTCACTGCACTTCCCATTGCAGAGCTTGTTTCATGGGCAGGGTTTTTTTTGTTTTTAGGGGTAGTTCCGCAGCCCACCAGCAGCCACCTCTTGCCTGTCAAATCCCAGAGGTGACACCTCTGCTCCAGGCTCTGCCCGCTGCCTGCACAGCCCCAAATGCTACCCCGACCATACTGTGTCAGGGCCAAGGGAATGTCCCAATAGGATCTGATCAAGATGTTCTTCCAGGTTGTGTGAGATGGATGTTGCATCAGCCCTTGTCTTTGCTGAGGTGTGGATCAGCTCAGATCCCCTCACAACTGCAGGGTGCTCTGGTAACTGGGGGATGGCAGCTGCATGAATATGCAGATTGAAATTGGATAGCTATTATGTTTTTAATTTTTCTGGCAAATCATGCAAATTCACCTCAAAAGGCTGTCACCATAATTTCAGTGACAGGCCTCTCCTCAATGACAGACTTTCATTTACGAAGGGAAATCAATCCTCCGTGAAACTAATATTTATATTAACTAGATCACTGCGTCTACTAGAAAATCCCCTCAATTTTGATTATGTGTTAATTGGCCTGCCAAGTCCTTGCCATTTCAGTCTCTAAATCAGTTTGTGAAAAAGCATGAAACCCCGTATCTGCCCAGAGCCAAGCCCTCTACCTGCTCTCTGGAGCCCTTCTAATGGATGGGCCATTACATCTTCTTTCTTAATTAAGCCTCATGTCCTCAACAGTGCGGTGCAATTGTGAGTCCTGCTGCCTCCCTCTTGGGAGAGCAGGGAGGGCACAGTGTCCCTGACAAACCACACGCCAGTTAGAGCCTGACATTTATTCTAAGTAAGCTGCTTGCCACCGTGCTGTGTCCACTGCCAGGCTGGCAGGCACCCTGCATGCCCCTACATGAAAGGGTCTGCAGCCCCCCTTCTGTTTGGCATTTGTGCATGCACAATTAAAGACATTAACTGATCCAGTGCTTCCGGCACACCCGCTGCACATTCAGACTTGCTCGGTGCACACACACTTTCCCAAACCTGGCTCTGTGACTCACAGGCTGCTAAGTCACTCCTGTGAAGCAATGGAATCATGGACTTGCTAAGATTTGAGAGACTTTCCAGAGAGCATTCCAGTCTGGTTTATAGGCAGTGTCTGCCACTGATGTTTTGGTCCAAAAAGTGACTAAGGACTCAGATAGGTGAGCAGGAAAGTACTGGGTGAGCCCTAGAGGAGTGGTTTCTTCTCTCTGCCTCCAGCACAGACCAATTGAGTGGGAGCTTTGCTGGCAATGCTGGAAATGACCATGGCCATGCTCCTTCTCTCACGAATGGCAGTGTGGGCACAAGGACAGATACGGCCTGGCCCTAGCCTGTGGCCAAGGCACTTGAACAGCCCAGCAAACACTCATCAAACCTCTCAGGATCAGGGTGCCAGGGTGTCCCACCTCCAGCATGCTGTGGGCAGCCAAGGCATGAATGATTTTTTAGGGTTTGCTGTCCTCACTGTGTAAACAAGGGTCAGGAGAGTCACACAGAGCTTTGCTGAAAGACAGACTGCATGACAGGGTGGGAGTAGGGCAGAGAGAATGCCGGGTGTGGTCTCCTTCCCACAGAGTGCAGCTGCTCACTCATTGCACAGAAGTGCTTGACTTTCACACTGCTCTACATGCAAAACTCCCTCCCACTTCAAAGGGGACAGGACTGACCCAAGAGATCATAATGTGTCCCCAAGGCACAAGCCCTGAGAGTAAGTCTCATGAGAGTAAGTGTAGACCCTGTTCTGTCCAGCCCTGCTCCATTAACACCATGAAAACCTTTCTGCTGGTTTTGACAGAGTAGGATGAAGGCCTTCAGGCAGAAATTCTCATGGATTGCAGCAAAATATGAAACTTGCCCTTTTAAAGATCCCATGGGAAAAACACAGGAATCATAAAGGGTCACCATCAGCTTAAAAACAGCTCAACATTTGTTTTCCTTAAAAAATAAGCTCTTATAAAACTTCAGAGCACTACAAACATTCCACTGCTGGAAATGCTTTGAAACAAATAAACCTTTCCCTGCAGCGTCTGCAACCCGAATGAGCAGCATTCCTGACCCTCAAAGCCAGTGAGGCCATGGCCCACAACAGAAGCATTTGGTGGGTTTTTGAGCCCAGTCCAAGAACTATGTGGTCCGAGAGCTGCACGCTTACTTTTCTGCGTGCTGCCAACGTCTCAACAACCCAAGGTTCACACTCCTGCCAGCGCTCTGACCCCGACGCTACACTCACACAAATGAGAAGCAGCATGTGGTAGAGGTGCAGACACACAGTGCTATTCTAGAACCACAAGGTATTTACTTAATGACTGGATTTAAAATTTAAAATTTAAATTATTTTACTGAACGAGGCGGGGGAAACAGGAAAAACACAAAAAATTCCAGTTTTTCAGTGCTGGCTTGTAAGCACAGCATCACCGACAGCAATGTAACAGTGCCTACCAGCTAAGGACATGACCCAGGGTCTTTACACCCTTCAGGATCAAGACTATAACAAAATTGAAAGATAGAGAAGAACTGAGGTGCCCAACGTACCAATCCAGATTTACTTTCACGTCTTAAGACCTCTATCTTGATACCAATGGCACATTGCTGTTGCATGCAGCAGGAATGGGGATGAAACCTTATTGAAACCTGAACTTGTTGCTCCTTGAAGCTTGATAGGTACAGCTAAGGGGAAACTTTCTACAGATAGGAAGTGTCTGAAAACCCACAGAGGGAAAAATCCTGGCAATCTCTTGTGGGGCATGGAAAAGGGGCATGGAAAAGGGAGCAACAGTATTTTCTAGGCTTGTAAAAGACAGGGTAACAGCCATAACCATGCTGAGTTTCTGCTGAGTTGGGCACTTTGGGTCCACTTTCACCAGTGGCGTCCCCAAAAGTGTAACAGGAGCCTTCAGGAGAGGACGTGGAGCTAATCCATGGTGTGAAGAGCCCAAGGAACACAGGGCTAAAAAAAGAAATGCAGAGCTGCCTGAAAGAGTATCTTGGAAATAAAAATAGTGGAATGAGAGCAGTGGGTGTCTTGTCAGTCTCAAGAACTTCTCTGAGCCAAAGACAAGGAGGAATTGCATGTAGTGCATAAAATGAAATCAGGAGATATCTGAGGAATTCAGGCCTGTCTCTCAGCAGACTTTTCTAATCAAGTGCCTCACAGAGGGTATTTCACCATGGTCATTTCCTTCCCTCTCTCTCTCATGCAGACTGAGCCAGGGCTCCTCCTTTCATTATTACTTTTTCCCCTGTTAATATTTTTTTTTTTTTACCATTTTCAGAAGAAACAGAAACACATCCCACATGGCTCTTAAAGGCACAGCACATTTCCTTGCTACCATGGAACAGCCACAGCCTCTAGCCCAGGCCAGCACCTTTAAATCAGAGTAAATTGGGCTCCAGAGGCTTTGAGTTCCCGTTAGCTCTTGCCCTGCCCCTAAACCAAGCACAGCTGCTCTCCTTCACCCAACTGCTCACCCCAGGGTGGCAAATTCACAAGAAAAGACCACCCCGAACAGGACTTTTCATTCCTTGCTCCCTGGAGTCTGAGGATGAATTTTTTAAGTAGAAACAAAGTGCTGGAGGGGGTGTGAGGGAAAGGCAGGGAAAGAATGGGGGAGTGTGAATCAAACAATGCTTCGATTCTGTCCCTGCCGAGGGGCTGGCATTGCCTCTTTTTCATGTTTCTTGAGTTGCTTTTAAAAGCTGTGTGGGGAGGAAAAAAGCAAATAGCTGCTTCCTTTTGTGTCATGTTGTCTTAATTTCTAAGAGCAGGGCCAAATCAAGGCATGGCAGCAACACCTTTGCCTACTGGCCACTCCACAGCCCAGCATTTCATGGACAGGCCAGAGGCATGGCCACCAGAAGGGCATATCCCATGGCAGTGCCAAAAACCATCCCTCAGCCTTGTCTTGGTGTCTGCTGCTGACTCCCTCCACCACAGAGGGCAAGTCACTTCAGCCCCCTGGAACTGCTACCTCCTCCTCCTCTTCGTCTGCCTGTACAGCCTGTGACTTGCCAGGCAAGGCCTAAGCACCTGACTGAACCTTGTCGGTGCTTTGGTGCCTGGCTTGGCACAGCACCGCAAGGGAGATCTCTCCACACTGGCACAAAACCAGATCACTGAACGCAGTAGGAAAACGTTCCTCAGGCTGTGGCATTGAGGTTTTGCAATTCATGACTAAGAAAGAGAAGAAATGGTAGAAGAAGGGTAAAAACCAGAACCGTGTGCTGAGCTGTCTGAGGCAGCAACAGCCTCTCCCAGGCTGTGCACTCACGCATACATGCGTGCATACATACAACAGTCTTCTAAGAAACTATGACCAACTAATTGAAGGGAGACTCGTGGGAGAGGAAATGAAATGAAAAATTGAGTCCGAGTTATAAAAACAAGTAATTTCTATCCTACTTGCAGGAGACTTATATTAATTAAACATTATTACAGTGAATGAGATGGGGAGGGTTATTAAGTCTAGGGCTGGCTGTAAGTATTCTCTCCTGTTGCCCAAGGCTCCACTGAGCTCCAGATATTAATCTTCTAAAGCACTCAAATGCTGAAGAGATAAACACTTGAAATATGAAAATGTTTTTCTCCATAGCAGACACTGTGACCCTAGACACACCAAAGACTTTGTCAGAGGTCCATATAGGCTGCACTTACAGCATTACCTTGTCTCTTAGAAAAACGCCAAGCACCTCAGGAGCTGGAGAGAGAAATGATGTGTGCATTCGTGTGGGGGTGATTTGTGTGTGGAGATGTAGCAGATTCTTCTCTTCCCATATGTTTCTGAAATACATATTTTCCTCTTTAGCACTGCCTACCAGGTGTTGGCTGCATGGCTTTCCAACTGGCTGGCAGCACTGCCAATCTGGCCAGTGCCTCTGCCAGGTGGCTAACAGGTTCGCCTGAATGTTTGCATCTTGAGACTCAACCTTACTGGTGGGAGGGTGGGGAGAAGCCCAGAGCATGCACGGCTTCCTAGGCACATGGCATGCAAACCCTGGAGTCACCAGGCATCAGGGCAGAGCTGAAGACAGGGAAGATCAGCCAGCTCTTCCTGGGGGAGCCTCAAGTTTCATAAGCAATGACTGATAGTGAGGAGAAGTGATGCTATGGTGACAGAGTCTACTGTTATAAGGAAACTGGCAAATGTTCTTCATGCCACTCATGCCACAAACTCCATGAGGTTAAGAAAAAGGCACTAGTGCCAGAGCAAATTCCAAGATGTGAAGCTGAAGAACTTGATCTATCAAGCACACTGCCAGAGGCTGGCTCTCTTCCAACCCATGCCAGCACATCTCAGTGAGGTCCTCCATAAATTAGGCTCTGCCACACTCATGCAAATCTTCTGCTTCCAAAGCACAGAAGAGAAGAAGTGCAAAAGTCAAACAGAAACAAGCTGGCGTATTTCAGCATTCTTAGGGCTTAGATCATCCTTCACTTGAGGAGGCTGAAATCCAGCCTATACAAGCCCAGAGTGCAGAATAGCTGAAGACTACAGGCAACCCAAGCAACATATTGGAGGAAGAAATAAAAAGCATCGAGTCCTACAGAGGACATTTGGATAAGGATGTGGAACAAAGACCATGCTAACCTTCACAGTCACAGAGGATTCAAAGCCCAGTGTATGATTCAAAGCCATCTCAAGAGAATATTATAATTCTGTGCCAGTGGCTGCAGTCTTATAAATAAGTCTTGAACCATACAACAAAGCATCTGAAAGCTTCTACAAAAGAAAACATTCAGCTCTGCACAGCTTTCATGACTCTTAACAGCTGTACAATAATCAGTCATACTGTTCACATGGAGAAAGACCCATCAACTCCCTCTTCCTTGCTTTGGTATGGTATTAACCATCTTACCAGGAACAGTCTCAGGGCTTGGTTCAGAGTTGCCAATCCAGGTGCTTGTAGGTTGAAAAGACCACGTATAACCCGTTGCCAAGTCATGTGACCAACCACAGAGGTCTTCAGGAAGATCAAAGTTGCAGTTGAAATTCGCAGGGAGGTGGAAATCTTATAAAAAGAAATAAAATAAAGTTGGATTAAAAAATGACCTACACATGAAGGGTTGCTATTAAAAAACAACCCAAAACTAAAATAGCTGGCAAACCATAAATACTGAAGAACGCGTGAAATCTCACTCACACTGATGCTTTTAACCTATCTCACATTTCGTCAGCTCCAGAGATCAGCCTTAATTCTGCACCATCAAAATGCTCACACCACGTCCTGCAGCTAATCCACCAAACTAAGCAAATATAAAAGTAAGTACCAAATGCTTTCAGACTCTAGTCAGCACCTTTTCTTCATCTCCTAGAGCGGTCAAATATTAAATGCCTTCTTAAATGTCAGGGAAGAGTGCTTCCTGAGTGCCCTGTGCTCATCAGTTCCTGCTCTGGTTCCAAGAGGAGAATCTCAAGTGCTCCAGAAACCCAGCTCCTGAGTGACAGATCTAGCCACTTGCACCAGACGGGAGCTGTCTGTCAACGTGGTGAGCTGTCACTCACCACTTCCTACCTTCTCATGGAAATGCTACCAGGGGAAAGATGGGGCCACCATAAGCTCAAGCTTTTGGATTCTGAGTGAGAGAAGACGGCCTCTATTTCTAGCTGTGCTATGGACTCACCACATGGTCTTTGGGCAAGTCATTTAACTTTTCATCTGTGAAACAGGAGCAGTGCTAATTCCCCTATGTCAACAGCTTTAAAAACTCTGGAGAGCCTTCCTGCAGAGCCAGGTCTGTGGGCAGGAGGGGACACGCTAGCGGCTGCGTGTAGCAGTGAGGCAGCTGCTACATCCTTCAGCTGGGGAAGCAGCCATAAGGCACGGAGGCTGCAGAAATGATCTGAGATCATCCCAAGCACTCAGTGGACATGTACGTCAGAGCCCAATTATAGGCCAAGTTTTTCCTGAGCAAAGAGGAAGTTTTAAATCACAGTGTCCACAAAGTGAGCAATAGCCAGAAGGAGTTTAGTGACTCAAGCAACAGGCATCAGGGGAACTTTGCTGTGAGGGGCAGAGGGATTTCTTTACATGCTCCCACTCCAAAATAAAACAATGCAGATCAAGGATCCTTTTATTCCAATCTAATCTCATACCCTGGAGAGAAGCATTGTTTCTGTTTTGCTGTCATAAATTTGACTGTCCAGAGAAACACACTCATTGTTTATGGAGTATGAGAATGAAAACTGTTGCTAAATCTGAGGAAGAATGATGGGGAGTCTGGTTCCACGTTCAATGGCATACTACACTCACTCTCTTGCCCTGGACTGCACCCAGGAATTGTGTTGTTGGAGATTATTACTGGCCTAAGTTTCCTCTCAGCAGATTTCCAAGTGCCTCAATGGTAGCAGGGTTGCACAGGCTTATGGCTGACGGAAGGAACTGAGAATCAGGCCCTTGGAGCTACTCCTGCAACTTGCATTTCCAGAACCAAACTACTGCAGAATCCCGATGGGAGATGTTAAAAAGCCATTATTTTT
>VWZY01008407.1:13098-32307 GCA_013399075.1 Chloroceryle aenea
ATGTTAAAAAGCCAGTATTTTTTTTTTTTCCTTGGGTCTGGACTCTAAGTGACATAAATCCTAGGAGCTCTCTCAAATGATAGATTTTCCTTGTGAAATTTCTCGTCCTTTTGTAAGTGTTCCATCTCAGTGCTGAGGCCCAGGCTCTGCTGTTATGCCCAGAGGCATGCATCTCCTGCACACTGCACTGTACAACTAACCCTGCACAGCTCCGCCAAGCCCTCTCCCCTTTATCTGGAAATTTCACAGGCTTTAAATGCTCACATCTCCCTTGCAAGGAACAGAAGAATATGATGTTTGCTTTTACATGTAGGGATCTGAGGCAGAGAAGATTAGTCCCCCCCAGTGCTGGCTCTTAACGAGTGCAGCCTGTAGTCTAAACATTCAGTCTCCTCTATAGCCAGAAGTGGTAAGCAGGCACCACAGACAGTAAACCATTCCCTGCACATCTGTCCACCACCTAAGACAGGACAAACTCCTGCCTGGAGTTCGTATTCCACTCTCTCTGCTGCCTGCACAAGGACTGCAGACTGTCCTCCTAAATTTTAAGCAGCTGATACTAAGGAAGATGATCCTTAACAGATAAGTGTTCAGGACATCAGCCTTCTCTATATGTTGTGATTTACTCCCACAATTGTGTCCTCTGCAAAAGGAGCTCTACATACCAGGCAGTCTGAATCTCTCCCTTGAATAATCTTCTGAATTCGTGACACCCAGCAAGGGGATCTGGGACAGAGGTGGCTCTAAATGAGGCATTAAATGACTTTCTTCGGGTCATGTAAGGAAGCTGGGAGACCAGCTCTACTCTACCAATCTTGTACCCTAGGGACTGAATTAGCTGCTATCTCTTGCTCTTCCATCTTTCCTCAGCAAAACTTATCAGATTTTGGCAGGTTTTGGTGGTTGTTTTTTATCTTGGCCTATCACTAATAGTATTACTCTAAGCTTTCCAGGAATCAGCCCTATGTATAGGAACTAATGGGAAGATAAGAGTATTTGCTTAGCTCTTAGCCCACCATTTATTGAGATAAAGATGTGCTGTTCTGATACATACCCTCCTCTTCTCCACAGCTATCACCACACTCAGTTGCCTCTTCATCAGTTGGGTATGGGGTGGTGGTGTCTTCGCTCTTCAAAGTGGGCACCAGTGTCTCCGCAGTGGGCTTTACAGCTGAAAAAAAATGGCGTAGAGATACTATTTGCAACAGACAATACAAAAAGCCCAGGTAGAGGGAAACAAAGCAAAAAATCTTTTTCTTATGTTCTTACAGTGGCAGCAAAAGAGAGAACAAGAATACCATGAAATTTCCACATGCTACAAATGTCAGCATGGTTTGAACTTCAAGTGATCTGTCTGTTTCCGTATGGGAGGGTGTTCCTTTGATTTAGAGTACCCGTTGGACAAGGCTCTCCTCTAGATGTACATGGTACTTTTCTCTAATTTTTTAACCTACCTAGTGTTGACAATCAATTTATCTGTCATTACTGGATAAGAGAGATCACACATGGCATTCCCACCAATTGTGCCAATTTATAAAACAAGTCACTCAAACCCACAAATGACATAACTGCAAACGGACCCAGAGGATCCCCTTGTGTGCTCTGGCTCACTGCAAAAACCATCTGGTTTCACACTCCAGGCTCCTGACCACGCTTTCAAAGGGTCTCTGTCCAATTTCCCCTCTCTCCAACATGGCCTGTGTGAAACAGCCTCCAAGCAGGTGTCAGGGGAAATTTAAGCAAGAAAGGGAAAGATATTAAGATCAACAGTAAATGACATTAGGTTCCAGCAGTCTCTCTTTTTATGTGTGCATTAACTGGAGTACAGCAGACAATTCTTTCCACTTTTAAAAAAAAGGCTGCTTTGCTCAGTTATGCGTGATTGTGTTCCTTTGTTGGCACCCTTCAGGGTATAATTTAATAAAGCCAGAAGCAAGAGGAAATGGCTAAATACATTGAATATTTTCCATAGGCTCCTTTCTGCCCTTTTATTCTCCTGATATTAAACATGTTGCACATAAACTCTCAGGGTTTTTACTTTTTTTTTTTTCCCTTCTTTTACCTTTTTTTTCTCCCCCCAGTGGCTGTCTTTTGTTTGGGATAAAATACCAAATAACCTCAAAATCTTTTGAGATAATTTATAAATTAAAATTTGTTACAACCCCATAAAACTCGAAATGCAACCAAGAAGCAAATTGCAAGCAACCAGGCACAGAAAAATGTCATTAAAAAAAGAAACAATAGAAAAAAAAGAAAACCACCAGGTGAAAGCAACATATCAAAACCTGCAAGTTATTTAGAGCTGGTATATTTTTTTTAGGTTGTTGTTCTTGTATATTGAGATTTATAGCTGAAATGTGACAATGTGGAAGGACCTTGAAAACCAAGTCCCATACGGGACGCAGATGCTGAGCAGATGTAAATCAACAGTGTTGCGTTGCCCTGGACAAGCCTTGGAAATATATCTTGAAAAATCAGTTACTATGGCAGAGCCACAACATGATGGTTACAAGAGATAATGAAAATAGCAGGGAGGACGATGTGATGTGTGAAATGGAAAGTGAAAAAGAGAGGTCTTGCTTGCTTGCTTTCTCTCTCCATGGCCCAGCAAGTGTCTGTGCAACTGGTAGTAACTGCTGATCAAAATGCAAAGTCACTGAGCAATTGAAACCAGATGTTTGGAACTTCAAAGGAGAGAAAACCAGCTGAAAGTGAACATTCATCTATCTCCACTCTTCAGAGGGAAAACTTTGTCAGGTCTTTGAAAGAAGCCAATTACTGATTGCCTGCTTCCCTATTTTTAGTTACTAGCCAACTAGTTTGTGAGTACAGTTGCTGTTAAGTTACCTGTTTCACTCAATAATTAAGATGCTTGCTGCTGCTAAGCAACAGAAACAGCTGGGCAAGGTACACATGGGCTTAGGCCCTCACTTGAAAATAATTTCAATCAGCTTGTTTTAATCCGTCTCTTAATCTTGTTCCCAAGCTGCATTTGCTTAGGCTTTCACAGCCAGTTCTGGAAATCTGTAAGGTGCCTGGTTCTCCCAGCAAAAGAGGGCTGTACGTCAGCATTGTTAAGGACTGCTGCATGCAGCCAGCCTGGATTGCCAAGCAGATAATGCCATGGGCTATCTCTGCTCCCCAGGTTGCATCAGGGATATAAATGCTTTTTATAACATGGTGAATCCACAAGATTACAAGACCTGCTCTGATTACAAAGCTGAATGCCTGTAGATCAATAAAGCTACAAATATTTATGACTTGGCAGTTGAGATTTAAACAATACAATGTGCAAATGATTAGACAGCCACCCTGGGAAACCACCATAAAGCACCCTGCCTAGAGAAAACATGGGCTGTTGCTGCTGATACCGAAACCGAGTGTGGACATAGCTGTTAAAGAAAATTTGAACCAAAAATACCACAAGTTGAAGATGCCAAACCCCTCTTATTCTCCAATTTGCAGGAGCACGGTGGAGGGACTGGCATGTACATGGTTGTAAGTCTTGTGCAACTGCCTCCCTTTGCAGCAGGGATGCAGTGCTATGATGCACTAGCTAGCAGTGGTCTGCAGAGACCATTGACCAATGGTCAACCACTTCTGCACAGAGCCTTAGCTCCACTCACGGTGCCTGCTTCTTCTACAACATCTTTATAAGTTCTAAAATTTAAATTAAGAACTAATCTTGATTTAGAGTTTATAATATTTACAATGGATTCCCAGTCCAGGGGACATTTGCTATTGACTTCAAAGGTGACAAATGATCATTATTAATTATACATATGTGTGTTGTGTGATTTGCTGTTAAATGCTTGTAAAGCATCTCACAGCATATCACAGGAGAAAAGGCTAGTAAAGACTCCACAAAAGGGTGGAAAAAAGCTCTGTGTCTTTTAAGCCTCGTAGAGTGGGAATTCTGACAAGAAAATGCCTTCTACAGATGTGTTTATAAAGTGGAAATAATACCTCCTTATCACTGACATCTGGACACCAGATTCAGATGTAAGCAGATTATTAAAAAATAAAATAGATTAAAAAAAATGGGACAACTAGCCCCTGGTACTGAAAAGCTAGCATCAGACCAAATGAGCTGTTGGGTGTATTTTTTGCTTTGGGGGATGAAACTATGGAGCAATCAATCATCATTGAGCCTCAGAGGGTCAAAGGCACAACTTCTATTGACCCCAGTGAGTGTGTTAGACAGTTTTCACCTCTGTATTAAAAACAGTGGTTGCTACAAGGCTTACCCCTTGTGAAAAATAGGTGGGCAAAAGTGAACTAGATTCCCTGGTCTTACGGATGTTGTAGAGACATTGGAGAGTTAAGTACCCCAAATTGTCTGTAAAAGAATTTCCACACGGTGTTCAGTGACACAGGGACAGATGTTTCTACAGCAGAGCATTACTATAGCAGCTCAAGATACCTGTATTAGTCACTGCACCCCTCTTCTGCACCTCTGCTTCTCTTCCTACTTTTTATCTTATCCATTTGGATTAAAAAGCCCAAATGTTATCTAACACAGACTAGGAAAGCCAGTAAAACATCCAGATAAAAGATCTGAAAGGAGGAAGAAGGGAGATGGGGACAAATCCTGCACGGAGCTCTGTGAAAGTCTGGATTTGGGTCCAAACATTGTTGCTACATCCCACATCAAGGCGAGTTCTTACTAAGGTGGCAGTTAAAAGATGGGGGTCACACACTGCAGGTTCTGCCTTTATACCTGCAGTCTCCCTGCCATAGCATGGCCCTGAGGTGGGACAGCAGGGAGACAAATAACCTCATGCTCACATCTTGCTGGTTTAGTGCCTGCTGTGGCCCTGATGGAGCCAGTGGGCAGAGGTGAAGGGGCTCCTACCTGTCCAGTCACAGCCCAGCACCTCCAGGCGCATTCCTATGCCCGCTGGGGACCACCTCTCTGGGTGTACTCGGATGTACTGGGCAAGAACAGGGTCAAACCTCCTGACTTCAGGGATGTCGTAGTGGATGTTGCCTTCAAAGAGCTACAAAGAGAGAATGAGAAAAAGCAAGTGATGTGTGCATTCCACATGCTCTCCACCAGATCTGATAATTTAGGTCTGGCAGGACACAGGCACAGTCTGAAATAGTTTATCTGTCTGACTGCCAGCCATTGAGTCCAGCTGAGCAGAAACTGAGCTGTTCCTCCTCAGTTTCAAGAGGACCAGACAGGCTGTTCCTAAGAAACTTGCACAATCTCTCTTGGTCTCTGTTTTACATCCAGGGGTCAGATTCTGACCCAAGCCATGAAGGGGAAGCCTGTGGAATATCCACTAACTTCACATATAAATAAGGTCAGATTTGTCTTTTGGCAAATAAAGAAGCTACTGCATGTTCTAGGACAGTATAAACGCTCAGTTTTCCTCACAGTCCGAGTACTGTTGTTTTTCAGCTTATGTGCATGAACTCAGGTCTGTGACAAATAAACAGAGGGATATAGATAGCAACAGGCCTTCTAAGATCCATTTGTAGGATCAGGAAAAGTTACAACTTACCCAAATCTTCAGAAGCAGATGAGTTTGCATAAAAAGAGAACAGGCAGTAGCAGAGAATTCATTTATTCCTCAAGTCCCCTGACACTCCATACTGCTAAACAGGAAGATTATGCGGAACTCCAACGATACGGGAAAATACGGGGAATTTCAGGGTCACACCAGTGCAGCAAAAGGGACTTCAGATACAGCAAACTTCCCAAAGAGAAGTTCTGATTCATCTTCCCCTGACAGAAGTGCAAGCCACAAGCTTGTGTCAAACAATCAAACACAGCATCTTGTGGATTCTGACCTGCAGGAGCTGGAAGGATCAGGTGATGTCCGCATACCCAGGCCTGGTCCACCATAAGAAATGAAGGAAAATTACCATCCCTGGGGGGCAAGGTGGAACCTCCAGCCCCTAGTACATCTTAGGAGCAGGGAACAGGGGACAGATTCTGGGATTTCAGGGTGACAACCCAAATTCCCAAGGTGTCTGTGGGGAGAGACAGCTAATTTCACATGACATCATCAGGCAGACTACAGATAGCTAGACACATATCATATTTTGCAGCTGCTCCAGGGAGTTCCTACCTTGGCTTGCATTGTTTTGGGGTCCTGGATGAAGTCCCAGTCCTTTCCATTCATGCTGTAGGCGACCTTAAACTTCTTCACAAAGGAGCGGGACTCAGTGGTGGTCACGCTGTCCCCTCCACAAGCACCCTGGATAATGATGCCTTTGATATTCTTTGGGACACCAAGGTCCACCTGCAGCCACTCCTCCCCAGGCTGGGCTTGGGGGACACGAGGAAACCACCCTGAGCGGCTGCTCACCAAGCGGGCCATGCTGGGAGACCAGTCGTAGCCTCTGATGGAAGAGGCTGAGATCTGCGAGTCAGGAATGAGGCCAGAAAGCATTCCCAGCAAGTTGGAGCAGGGTGAATCTGCAAGGAAGGAAAGTACATGACAGCTGGGACATATGAAGGGAGGACTTGTGGTTTTCCCCACAGGCTTAAGCTCTGGGCACTAAACCAGCACCAGCACTAGGTGCTTCCCCTTGCATCTGGGTGCCTGATTCCCCCCCAAGTCCTCTTGATATGGGTGCTTTCATCAAGCTCACAGTGTCACCATTCCCACCCCAAGCAGCCATGACAGCTGCAGGGAACAGCACCCCAGTACATGCTGTCAGAAGGACAGAGAGGAGGTCTGAGGCCAAGGAGAGAAGGTGACCCTCACCAGTGATGCGGCAGCCATACAGCTCCAGCCTCAGGGCGATGCCATTTTTCCAGCTCTGGGGACGGATGCGCACAAAGCGTGTGAGCACTGGACTGTGGATCTTGTTGAGAACCACCTCTGTGGCATCCTCATTGGCCTGAAATGTCTGCAAGGGAGAGGGGACACAAATCTAGTTACATCTTCTCCAGGCAAGAAGAAATAATCAGATCAACATTTGAAATAATCTCAGCAGGGAAAACCAAGAAGAGGCTTTCTGGGTAGGGCCAACCTTTAGCCAGGGCAAGCACCCAGGAGCAGGCAGGGAGAGCTGAGCTGCTGGCAGGACAGCAAGATGGACTTGCCCATCAGGCAGGAGACCCAGGAGCTTGCTGCCCCTCTGCCTCTCACAGCACCCCAAGGCACCTTGGACTATCAGGGCACAGCTGCTTTGGTCTCACCCCTAGACCTAGAGTTGCTTCAGTGCAAAAGGCCAGATGTGCCTGAATTCTGTGTGAGATCTTGCCTCCCCTCTGCGGGTAAATGGGCTGACACCCCAACATGTCCTCACAGAGGGCTTCACTAGACAACATCGTGTGCAAGTAGCAGGGCAAGAAGATAGGATGCTTCTGCTGCCTGGGGCAACAAGCTGCCCTCCCAGCCAGTCCCTCACCCCTGCCTTCCATGCGCACATTCAGCCCACCACAGAGACAGCTTTTTGGGACAGTTTATGATCCAACATGATACAAAAAGGCTGCTGCCTTACCAGATGGCCATAATCAATAGCTACCAGATGGATGTTAGATCCACCCCTCCTGCCCATTATTTTAATATGCCGGACAAGGACTGGTTACTTTTTTTTTCTGTTTCAGACTGCGGAGCCATAGCAGGGAAGACAAGGCGGGAAAGAGTAAATACCCAACCTGAGGGTAATTTTCAACCCTTTCTCTGCTCCCGGCATAAAGCGCTGGAGGTCACAGACCGAGGCTGCATGCATTACCCCCTCTCCCTCCAAGCACACAGGCTCTCAGGACAGGGATAGAGCAATCTTCGATCTCAGCCAGGAGCCACATCCACTCTGAGATGTTAGCTGGGCTTTTCTGCAGGCTCCTACCCTGCATACACTGTGCTAAGCACAAGAGCTTCCATTAAGTTTATCTCAGCAAAGCAGGGGAGTGTAATCTCTGGCACTGTTCTCCTTCTTTTGGAGGCAAGAGACAATTCAACTGCATATTCCTGTGATCCTGGACAGAAAAAGGAGTAATACTTTATCCTGACCTCTTGACTTGGTAAGAGTGGTTAAGAATCATTTACAAGCCTCCCACTGCTCTAGGCCTGCAGACAGTACGCTACCAACTCTTGTCCCAGGATCCAGCACACCAGGGCTTGCACATCACTGCCCTGCCCAAGCAGGGAGCAGACGCCTCACAAGGGGTCTTGGGTGCAAATCTGGCTGGTAATTGGGATTTGGAGTTGATGTGAATTTGAGCAGAAATGCTAATCTGGAGAATATATCATGCTGCTACCGTTTAGCATCACAGCATGGCTTATGTGTTTCTAATATCCTATTTTATCCTGTCTGACCCCCATTCCCCTCCTTCTCCTTGCTCAGCAGCCACCAAATACCCTTTTTTCCAGCAGGAGGGCTATAAGAAGAACAGTTACTGTGAAACACTCTCCAGGCATGTGTGTGTATGTGTCTTGTAAACCTGTGAGAACACACAGGCTGAAAGGATACATTTCCTCACCACAGCAAAGCCTCCAGCTTTATGTCAACACAGAAGCTGACACACAACACCTTACCTCTGAACCTAACACCGGAGAACAGGAAATGTTTATGTGAGCCAGTGCAACTATTTTAGCACGAGGAGCAGTTAGGTCAGCCCAAAGGTCCCTCTGCCCCAGGAGGTGGCTCCTGATGGTGGACCCAGCAGATGCCCGGAGGCAGTAAGCCCAGGGGATTCTTCTCCTGGCAACTTCTCTTTGCGTCCCATAATCAGCAGTGTGAAGACTCTATGAGCCAAAGGTTGCATATGGACCAGCATGTTTAACAGTCACTGAGGAGGTTTGCTGCTCTTTTTGGTTTAACATATTTCCAGTTTTGTTCTTTTTTAGCTCACTTCGCACATACAAGCATCAGGGGCCAGAATCCAAATTTACACCAGCGTAATTTGTTGCTGACTTCTGCAAAGTCAAGCTTGACAGAAAGCAGAAGCGGGTCTGAGCCCAAAATCTTTATCACTACCACATACATTGCTGAAAGCATCTCTTATGCCACCTTAGTCCAAGTCACTACTTCCAAGGAGAGCAACCTCAATTCTCTTTTAGATTTGGGGACCTGTAGTTTCCTCAGACTAGATCACATTCAACAAGCTACATAACCGAGTCAGTACCTAGAGACACTGGACTGACAGTTCAT
The DNA here is from genome assembly GCA_013399075.1 of Chloroceryle aenea. Classification (NCBI taxonomy): domain Eukaryota; kingdom Metazoa; phylum Chordata; class Aves; order Coraciiformes; family Cerylidae; genus Chloroceryle; species Chloroceryle aenea. Next base: position 22,216 of record VWZY01008407.1, read on the forward strand.
GAAGGCAAAAATGACACCTGACTTCCATCTCTACTGTCAGCTGCATTGGCAGAATCTGCCCCAGTGAACCTTGCTTCTGAAAAGCTCAACTGATCATAGCAAGTCATTGCTTCGCACCTTGTTCAGAGTAACAGAAAGGGGTTGTTTCCAGAGGGCAGGTGCTTAATGCTGTTAGAGAAGCAGGGTCATTCCACATTCCTGGACTTTCAACCTCCTTCCCAATGTGTTGTGAGCCCACAGGTCCCAATGCTGCTGACCAGGATCTGACCCTGAGCGTATGGTTTCTCTACTGAAAATACTGACCCCAGAGACCAAGCACACTATGAAGAGAGTCCCATTGACTTCAACAGTCTCTACATCCTGCCTCAAATTAGCACTCACGGCATGGGAAGAACTAGCAGGAAAATGTGTGAAATTGGGAGTGCCAAGAAAGCAAAGATTTCTTCCCCCTTACCAAAATAGAACATTGCTATTCCTCCCATCCTATCTGTTTCCCATCCCACTCAGCACATATTTTGAGCCAAGTCTTCAAATGGTGTAAATCAACATATCACCATCAAAGTATAAGAAGTCACAGTAATTTACACCAGTAGGAAAAAAAAAAAAGCTGGCTGTGATTTAGGGAGATAGATAGATAGATAGAGCCTCAGCAGAGCATACATGCGCACGCGCTTAAACACGTGCTGAAGGATGACAGAGCCAGAAGACAAATGGGAAAACCATTAACAAATTAAAAGCACCTTCCAAGAAGCCGTCAAGGGAACTCATTTTTATTGCTGCATCAGAAAGCTGCCCATCCCCTCTACATATATTTTATATTTACTTCCGTTTTAGTCCAGTCGACGGGTCTACATGTAAAATTAAATTGATAATCAATGAGAGCTGACCTGCTTAATTAATTTACTGCAGAAAGCAAGTGGTGGGAGATGATGTCTAGGCTAGAGGAGGACTGGGCAAGTTCTCCATGTGCACACATGCAAGCTCCACACCAAGTGCTTACAAGTTGTATTTCTGACACATTGGAACTGCCGCAGGGTGATGGGGGGATTTTTGAAGCTGCATTAGTTTCAGTGAGTATGGGAATTGTGCCAGCAGCAGTTTGGAGTAAAGGGAGCGAAGGACAGGGAGACAAAAAGCACTGTGAAGTCAGAGAGGCAGCAAGTGAAGGAAGGGACAGGCGGTAACCTCTCTCCTGTTCTATTTATTGTGCTGCTGGGCCACTATGCAATTTCTTGGGGAGCTAAAGAAAGCATCTGGGGGAGGCAAAGAAGGCCAAGGATGGCAGCAGCCCTGCTTTCATCCGTATGTATGTGTCTCTCTGGACCCACTAGATTTACTGCAGGATTATGTTACTCCTGTGGAGACAGAGCCCTGGAACAGAGCATGCTAACAGGATTAGGGCTTCAGGATTTAGACAGAGAAGCATGAAGGAGAAAAGTAGGGGAGATTATTTTCCTTGTCAGATAGGGAAGGCATAAAATGGGGTATGTTAGATGGTGGGAGGATTCTGGCTTGAGTGGAGGGTGGATAGTTCTGGATTTATTAAATCCAGGAACAAGGAGGTAAAATAAAAATGATGCTTGGCAATGCTCAACAAAGCACAGCCGTCTGGGCAAGGCACAGTGTGCTGGGCTGGGCTTGCCAGCACAGTGTCTTTGAGAGGCTCCACTCAGATCCAGGAGTCACCAGGGACATGAGGAATGGCACTCTGTTAGCCTGCAAAGGAGATATCAGGCCCAGAAGTACAAAGCTGCAGCCTTGGTAGGAAAGCCAGGGCTGTAATTCTCCCCTGGTACTGCACCAAGGGTGAATGAGTAGGACGGCATTTCCCAAAGCCTAACATATTTGTCCCACCTGCAAAAGCAGCAGCAACAGACTGGGACCTAGGGATGCCTCTGGGCAAACACTCCGCACCCTGATGTCTCTGTGCAAAAGCACTTGTAGCCTTCTGTCTGATCACACAAGTTTTCCTGAGTTTTCCAGATAAAGAAGCCACAGTACCAAAAGATTTTCTCTCCCTGTCCAGAGGAATGAACACAGGAGACCTCATTAAGACATGGAAGGACAGAGGAATGCTCCTAAGGGAATGCATACGGGTGTCCAAAGAGTCATCCTCAGTATTCTCTTCTTGCACCAAGCACCTCAGACATCCCCAGCTCCATGCACAGCTGAGATACTTGACATTTTGCAGCAATTTGACCTGCCTTCTTCCATCTACCTGAAATACCACCCAGGAAAGTTGGCTGATAACAAGCACAAGGCCATCAAAATTGGTAGGAATTGGAAAATGCTCATCAGCTGGATCCTGCTGCCATTTCTCATCCACTGACTTCCACAGGTTCTCAAAGCATATGTTTTCCATTGCATCCTCCCATTTTACACACACAGCAATGGAGACAGCAAGAGCACCCATCACAGTCCCAACGCACTCTGAATGCTGAAACGCATCCTGTCCCCCAGGTCCTCACTACACTAGACGAGCCCAATAGGTGATCTCCACAATTAAGACAGAGCAGCTCACACTACACAGGAGCTGGAACCCAAGACTCTGCAAAGAAGGAAGTGGATCAGAATGGATGACCACTTTGTTTTCTGATAAAATTCTCAGGGTTGAATCCAAAGTAAATGGCCAAAACCAAAAGGTCATATCCTGCCAGGTGCTCTTTTCCTTCCTTGGGTTGAGGAATGAGTTGTTTTCTAAAGACATTTGCAAACTGCTAGATAAGATCTCAGCAAGTACACCAGTTGGTGCCTGGAAGATAACCTCTGGGGCAATCAACCTTGGATGACACAGAGGAGGATGCAGCAGGGAGGGCAAGAGCCAGAGCAGTCTTTCTGGGACATAGGTTGTTTGGCCCTGTCCCATGGGGACATGTGGGGGGTAGTAAGGGGTAAGTGTGGGGCAACATGAGGTGATAGCTGCTCTCCTCCCTGTCTCCTCTTTCGGGGGACACACAGGAAGACCACTCTGCACCTTCAGCCAGGTCACTGGTTTAGCCTCTGCCCCTGGTCCCGTGTCCTGGGCAAGGACAGAGCATAACCTCCTGGACAGGGGGACATCTGGGGTGTACTGGGCTGGGGTTTGTGGGGAGCGAGTTGCCAGACAGGAGGAAACCCCAGCAGTGATGGGGTAGGAAGGGGAAGGTGCGAGTGTGGGGCTCCTCTCCTGCCAGCTGCAAACCTGCTGCTGCTTTCCAACTGCTTCCCCACCCTAGAAATGCAGCAGTGCTCGGCAAGGAAACAGTCTAGCCAGACCTGTCTGCTGCAAGCATGTATTAATCTTGTTTTCCTCTGCTTCATCCTGTCTTTCCCGTTTCCCTCACCGTGAGCACCAGCAGCTGGGGACTCAAAGGTGAGCCATCACGTTTTGCAGGGAAACACCCTGGCCCCACTCTCCTCTGAAATACCACAGGAAGGGGAAGTGGGGGGTGAAAATGAGGAAGTCAGAGCTCCCCATCCTCTGCACAGAGCATCATTCTCTCCCCACCCCTCCCGCACTCACAGTTTTTCTCTGGATTTAGTTCTCTGATGAAGATGTAAATGTTAGCTGACCTGCCTAAAACATGGCAGAGCTTTTCTTTTGGCCCACACAGCCGTCAGGAACTCAGAGCAGTGTTTGATACATCCCATATGTCTATGTGTGCATGTGCATATATATATATATATGTGTGTGTGTGTATGTGTATATATATATGTATGTGTGTGTATATATATGTATATATCTGCATGTATATAGAGGAATAGAGTCCCTGTCTGCACACCCCCTCGTAACCCTCCCCACTCCTCATGGCACCAAATCAAGCTGCAGCAGACTTGACAAATCCATTTGGCATGGTTCACTCCACCGTTGCAGCGTGAACTGTGTGGAGCACCGTGCTGACGCAGGGAGGAATCTGCACCTTGAATACAGACATCTGGGATCTTGCCTAATGCAGGAATGGCGGGGATTAGTGTGGGAAGGGAATGCGGGACCAGATCCACCCAGCACCAGGCCCATGAGCAAGGCACTCTGCTGTGGCCCCACTATAGCTCGGTGGCTGGTGGCCAGTGATTTGGCAGGGAGGGAAAGCAATCAGACGTATGCAAGGGGTAGGTGAGCCACCAAAAAGCAATTACTTATCCTCTGGCTGAGGGATGTGTCTGCTAAATTGAAGCAAGAACATGGAAACAAAGCAAGACTGGAATAAAGAAGTAAAAAAAAAAAAGGAGAGGTTTGATTTTTCCTCTTTTTATGATGAGAGAAAAAAAAGAGAAAAAAAAAGCCTATGGGACTCAAAGACCAAACCCTGAAATGGTAGCAATTCACATGGCTATGAGACTTTGGGTTGATACCATCCAGGCTTTAGGGTCTTTCTGGAGTGATGTAAATTGGCCCAGCAGCACTGAAACCAGCCATGCTGTCCTGCTCCACTCTGGTTGAGGATCCCATATTCAATGCCTGGGACTGCAAGGATGGGACATCTACTCTCCCCTGCAACTAAAACCACCCTCCAGATCAGATTTCCATCCCAGTTAGACTCCAAAAAGTAAATCTATGACCAGTGGCTATTTGAAACACTGAAGCGTGCATTTAGCCCATCTCTCTGCCCAGCATGTTGCCAATGCCCCGCCTGCCTCAGCTGGCAGAAACAATCCCAGTGACGCCTCAAACTCACCCATCTCCACAGGATGCCCAGCGTAAAGAGAGATGGCCCCAGTTCAAGAAAAGGTCTGCTTCAACCAGTGGCTCCACAGAGCCTCCACACCAACACACGGCCACCGCATTACAGTTGTATGTGAGCTCTGCAGCCCTGGAGCTGACTCTCCTATGGGGTGCTGGGCTGCCCTGTGCCTCCATTTCCCTGCCTCTAAAACAGGACTAACACCACCTCACTGGCACACAAGGAGGAGCTGCTTAAACACTCCAAATATCAGAGGTATGAGACCGTGCTAGGGTCATCTGCACAGAGAGAACTTATTCTGAGAAGCAGAGTGAATTTGAACCGTAACACATACTTGTGGGGAAGGGGAAATGACACAGCCCGGAAGGGAAGGAAATGTCTGGATGAATCTTGGACAAGACAGGCTACAGTATTTCACGCCAGCAGTGCCTGTGACAGCAAATGGAGGGGACAGCTAATTTAACAGAAACACTGAGCAAGCAGAAATTGCTAGGACGTGCGCATGGGGGGTGGTGTGTGGGACTCCAGCCACTGAGTTAAGGTAGACAGATTATGGCACATCAACAGGGAGGACCTGAGCTATGGTGGCTATTGCTGGTTGGCACCACAGAAGAGTAGGGAAGCGTTTTCCTGAGCTGCCCTTAAGCAGAGGACAAACACATGGCCAAGGCAAGTGTCAAAGCAGGACAGCCTGACACCATAGCTGCCTTAAACCCTTCCCCTGTGGACCACTCTGAACTTGCCTCGCCTGTCCATGAAACAGAGCACCTTGCAAGGCTTGGAAGGTCTGAACACCCATATTTACCTTCCCTCTCCCTCAGTCCCATCTCTGCATTCCTTCCAGAAAGATGGTGAGAGTATGCAATGGCTCCCAGGGCTCAATTCACCTTGCTGACCGTGCCTGCTAGTACAGATCCCACAGCCCTGGCAGCCCGAATTGCTCCTCATTATTTATTGTTCATTTTGTTCTGGGGGATGGTGTGATCCCCTCTTAGAATTTGTGCCCTTTCATTTCCAGACCTCAGTAACTCCTGAACTAAAGGTTCATGTGGTTTTGTGATTGTTAACCCAGCATGCAGACGAGGCTACGGCCATAAAAGTTCAATGAATCTTATATGGTGAAACACAGACTGTGAAAGCATTTTCCCCTTCATTTGCAGTCAAAGAACATACTCTTGCTACCATGAAAGATGCAGCCAGGTTTTCCAAGGAATAGTGTTTCCTCATTGCTTTGCAGAGGAGAAAGGACTATTTCTGCTCAGAGCATCATCAGTCTTTCAGCCCTCATCAGAAAAAGGATCCCTCACAGATGAAACACTTAGGGCTTGTAAAACCTCTCTGTTCCCTTCCTTCCTGTTGGCTGCAAGACTCACCAAGGTGCATGCAAAGGAGATAAAAAGGTCTTTACCTTGTGGTTTTTCCCGTGTCGGTACATCATCCAGTCCTCCCCATTGGTGCTGACCTCCAGCTTGTAGGTACGGACATAGTAGCCATTCTGTGTTTCTCTGGAGATGGCACCCTGCGTGGCAATGGCTGTGAGAACAGTCAGGAAGTGGAGGTCCACCTTTCCAGGGGAAAAAAGGACAAGAGAGAGAGTGATGACCACCTGAGAGCCCAGGCTGCCTAGTCAGTTCCTCCCTCTGTCTCTGAAAAATGAAAAGGTGCGAATTCAGTCTGTCTCACTCCAACTGTGGGCACACGTTTTAGCAGGCACAAACCCCCCAGGCTGACATCAGCAAGATGTTTGCAGATAGGACCATGGGACAAGAATAACGCTAAGGATCTCGATGCCTGTCCATATGGGACCACCACAAAATCTGCTTCCTGCCTCAGACCAAGGAACAGAATCTGCGCAGATGCTCATGTCCATTAAAGCATAAGAAAGGCTGGCTTTTTCCATGTAAAATAAAAGTATGATGTCCAGCTAGCAGGTGCTGCAGTTCTTGGTTTTCCCTTGCTATGTGGTGCAGGGTTTTTTGTTTTGGTTTTTTTTTTTTTTTTTTCAGTGCGGGTTGAGAAAAGCCAGCAGAGCTGGCTTGGTAGCACTGCCATGAATGAAGAATGAGGTGTGTGCTAGAGGCAATGTCATACACCACCTCCCATTCCCAGTGCCTTTTAGCAAGCAGTGTCTCACAGGAATGTGACACAGCCAGGAGCCCTGTGTAGACAAAGACCATGGCTCTAACCAGCTTTCCCAGAGAAAGCTATTGCTCTGTCAGCCTTCTATGTGACGTTAGTCTGTTCAAGCTCTCTATATCATGGATGAGATCAGTATTATTCTAGTTGTTTTTCCACATGCCTCCTAGAGACTTGGGTCCTTAGGCCAGTGATGGAGTCAGTGGCCCTTGTAAGTGGCAGAGGTCCCTCAGTCTCTGTCAGTATGCTGGAAAGTCCATCAAGGCTTTGGGCAGAAAGGAGGAGGTGGGAGAGGGACAGGTTCAAGCTGGCTCTCATGCAGACATACTAATGGAGGAGCCAGCCCATCATATTTCACAGAGGCACTGCGGATCCCCTGCTGCTCGCTCCCCATGAGCCACAGAGGCAACAAAAAATTCAACAAGCCTTAAGGTCAAGGGGCAGTTGAACAGCATGACACTCCATGTGATGGGGGAAGAGTTGAGGGGGGTGGAGAGCACACATACCTGGAGGTACTCTTTGTTGCTGTCTACATTGGGAGTCCAACCATTGTCATCACTGTTGAGCCGGCTCTGTTGAGGGGTCCATCGCCCATCTGAGTAGGTGGAGGAGGCACTTATCTGCATATTGGAGATCCTGCCAGACTCCATTCCCAGTGGCACGTTGCACTGGAAGTCTGGAGGGGACAGACACACAGATCAGTTTACAGTCTCTGTACTTCGCTCCCAAGTGGAAGGCAGCCCTAACTATCCTCCTCACCTAACGTCAAGCAAAGCTGCCTGCCTGGAAAGATTAACAGATCTGCATCATCCCGCAGCTTTTGTGTGCTCACAGATGGCATTAAAAAAATCAAGATGGGGCAGCTTTATGCTTTCACGGCCCTCTGAAAACTAATATATTCCAGATCTTTCTCCATTTCTCTAACTCCTTCACCTTTCCATAGTTCTGACACAATTCTGTCCCTCTCCTCCCTCTGTCTCCATCACAATGTCCAAAGTCCCCTTGCCACAAAGTTCCCTGCCTTGAAGGCTGGAGATGAAATCTAAGCACTGACAAGGCAAGAAGTATGGGCAGGCACAACAGGAGGGTGCTTACTGCTGTGCAGCTGGCAGGAACATCAGAGCCTGGAATGGGCAGGTCTAACAGTTTTGTGTGCGTGTGAGATTATGGATGCATGTGTGTATGTGTCTGTGTACATGGACATGTGCTGTATGTGATATCAGGTTCATGGGAATTAACTAACCAAGAATATGAAAGACTCTAGTATGCTTTCATTTGGTTTTCCTTACTTCTAAGGTTTTAAAAGTCACAATTACCTCAATCTTATTGCACATCTCATATATTTTAAGGCAGTTGTCCTGTAAAAACAGTAGCAAAGAAAACACTGATGGGAAATACTGCATGGGCCCTAGTATGCTGCTGTAAACCAAGTGGATTCTATCACTTTGCCTGTGTTTTTAATGTGGTCAAGTCTACCCCAGGTGGAAATAAGGGGCCAAGTTAAGACCTCAGTGGTATTATTAAAGTTTCCATTTACACTAGCATAAATCAAAACAGGCCTGGCCCTTTAACTGCTCCTGTGCTTGATTTCTCAAGGTTTGTGTGCCATTAACATTTTATTTCTCAATACTGTTAAAGAATAGAATAGAAAGAGGATTAAATAACATATGAACTGAGTGTAGATAGGTAATGGTGAAGAGCTCATGCTTGTCTGGAACTCTCACAGTCTCAGCAGAACATCCCTAACTCAATCACAGAGTAAGAGCCTGTAACCCAGCTGTCCTAGTGCTACACAACCCCTACTCTACACTGTTCTCTGTCATGGGCTTTCTGAGTTGGGTCAGGGACCCCCTCTCTTTCTCTGTGGCTGAGGGGTGTCCTGAAGCCTTCTTCTACTGTATCACAGGTTCACTGTGAACAGGGTTCAAAAACTGTAGCTCTAATGTAAAAATATCATGGGAAAACAAACTAAATCTTTCCTCGCCTACAAGTGTTATCAAAAAAAAAAAAAAAGTGTTATCAAAAGAATCAAAATGTTCTTCATTCTCAAAACACACAACTTCCTCTCTCCACATCAATTTACCTCCCTTGATAAGGGATCTAAAACAAATTTGGCTTGAAATTCTTAAGAGCTTTAGGCATTTTTTAATTAGACAGAAAAGAAAATCCAATTTTTAGTTTGGGGCTGTGAATTTTTGGAAAAACAGAAAGAGGGAGAGAGTATTTTCCCCCATGCTTTAATGAATCTGTTGTACCTGCTGGGCTGAAGACTTCCCTTAAATCCTTTGGGCTGAGCACGGACATGAAGGATTCTATTCCAAAAGGTATTGAGAAGACTTCATCGGCAAATGAAAAGTCAAAGAAAGGTCAGAAAGTGTGATTATTACTGAAATCTCACTTCTATGAGAAGCAGAGAACACACCTAGTGTAGCTGCTGCCTGCATTGCTGGTGTCGGATCAGCCCCTGGACACACTCCTGTCTGCCTCACTCTCACATGTGCCAAGTGAAAGACTTGGGAAAAACGGATGACATGACTGCCTATGTCACACGCACACATTTCCAACTTACTTTCTGGGACCTCCTGCGGGATCAAGTAGTACTGAGCAGAGAAACCATCTTTAGCGACTGCCAGGTCCGTGTGGAAGGTGAGTGAGAGGACGCCGGTGGTTGAGCGGATGTCTGATGGCATCTTAGTGCCACAGTACCGGCCTATTAAGGGGCCAACTGCAAAAGAAAGAGCAGTAAAGGTAACTCCTGATTCCCCACCAGCCTCCTGGGTCACCAGCAGATAGACATCGCTCAGCAGGAATACCTTAGCAGGACCAAACAAGATAAAAGAAAGGCTTTGGGGATGGGCTATTTTTTACATTCACTGGCCCAGCGCCATGCAGTATGCCGTGCAGAAATATGCACTGCGGCAGGCATTGCTCTGCAATTGCTGGGAAATGCTCCAAACTGCTCTGTTTTTCAGTGATGCTACAGGATAGGGAGGTCCTCCCAGCACTGCGTGAACCCACTGCCCTTCCCTGAGGGAGGACTGGTGGTATCTTGGAGTGTCCCGTGGGGCTTCTCACATCAGTGGTTACAACAGAGCAGTGGTTTGGTGTTTAATGCATACAGCAAGTGAACTATCCCCTCCACCGGTCATGAAGCGTGCCAATCGCAGGCTGCATAGAATCATTCAGGTTGGAAAGGACCCCTAGGATCATCAAGTCCAACCTTCATCCTAACATCTCTCTATCTATTAGACCATAGCCTCAAGTGCTACATCTACTCATTTTTTAAACACCTCCA
>VWZY01008407.1:36734-66032 GCA_013399075.1 Chloroceryle aenea
TTTTTTTTTTTTTCTTCTCAAGCCTCCTTCTTCCCAGACACACAATTATGGCAAATATTTAGACAGAAACACTATTAACAGATCTTTGAGCAGCTTTTCCTTTTCTCAATAATAGTTCTGTATAAAACAGAATTATGAATAGTTCCCCTTACATTTGCTTGGAAAGGCACTGCCTCAGCCCTGACAGCAGTCCCTTGAGAACCAGAGCTCCCCAGTTATAAACCCCACTTCCAGGCAGAGAAAACACAGCATTATTGATCAGCCCTGAATCCCAGCTCACAGGAGGGGGAGCTCCATGCACGTCCCTCCATGCATGTCTCTCCTAACAGAGGGACAATTTCCCCTTACCCTAAACAAGCTCCACACATGCCAGGGAGAAAAATATATGTTTCTAGTCCTTCAATACAAGGAAGCATTTAAGGAGGAACCCTGCTTTTGATGCCACACTGTGACCCCAAAATGCACAATCATGCATCGGTAGCATTTTTACCTTCTTGGAAATGTGATACAACAGACTCAATTAAATTTATATAAAAAAAAAAAAGGGGGGGGGGACCCTTTATCTCTGGAGAACATGTTAAAAATCATACTGGTAAGGTGGCCAAAGACATCTCTTTGCGAAGATGATCATGGCAAACAGCGTGGGAGACAGGCACTGACTCAAACGTCAAACACTGACCTGTCTTGTAGATCTCATAGCGCAGGGAGAAGCCAGCACCTTGCCGCGCGTAGTCTGAGGTGAACTTGATATAGAGAGAGGGGCCAGAAGAGATGATGGTAGGAGGTGCTATGTTCCCACAATGCTTGCCCAGCAGGTCTGCCGCTTCACTGTCCCCATCTCTGATCTCGATGTAGTCGTACCTGTGAAGGAAGATGAAATAGCAGAAAAACCACCTATCAGGGAGACGCTTCAGGATGCCAGGAACAAACACAAACCTCTTCTTTATATCTTCATATTTTACAGAACATCTTGCAGATAGGTACCTGGGACTCTGTCATCATACCACACCACTCCATACACTCCCCCAGTACATTTTTTCCCTTTCATCTGTCTGGCTGCATTTAAGTCCCTTCCTCACATCACTAATTTATTGCATCCGCATTCACTTCAACCACAGAGGCAACATGCAATATTTAGAACACAATTTACTTCCATTTCCACAAGACTCCTTCTGCATGGGAGAAACTCAGAGACAACTCTCCTGGGACTGCCCTTTTTCCCTTACTTCTCTCCTTAAGTGCCATTGTGCTACTTAGCACAGCTCAGTTTATTCCCCTACTCAGGTGGGATTTGGCCAAGCATGCACCAAGCATTAAAGAAACAGTCAGTGTTCAACCCCTTTGAGCAGGTAGCTATTTTGTACACTGTCTGACACCATATTGGCCCTTTAACAAGCATGGAAAATACACTTACTTAGCACTTGGGCAGTAATGCTGATCGTCTTCTATGAAGTGCTAAGAAAGATTTTCTCTGGATGAGAAGTGCTGTGTAAGAGATGGGTAACCACATTCACTACTGCCTGATGCTTGTATACCCTGTCACCGAAACCTGCCTCTGATAAACCCTATCTGGAGAAGTCCTACCTGGCATGGTTCCTGGGCATCTGAATGGTCATGGGGAGGAAGGTAGGGCTGGAAGAATTGCCTCCTGATGCAGAGACAAAAGCTTGCTGCAAACAAAATCTAGCTGGAAGGTAAAACTCCTACAGATTACTTCATATTTTCTAGGCCATGACTAATGGCAAGGTAGTATCAGGCTCTGAGTGCTGTGAAGAAACAAACAGCTTTTACGTGAACATCTTGTTCTTCATCTGCTTTCTAACACCCACGCTCTCTCATCCCTCCTCTCCTCTCCTCTCCGGCCAGCATGCTGCTATTTACAGAAACTGCCCATCTCCCTTCGACTGTTTATTCGCTTTCTGTCAACCTGTTTGAACAACATGCTACAGCTCTTCTCACGGGGCCAGGGAGGGAAAAAAGCATTTCCAGACTGCCAGGAATCTGCCTTTCTTCTTTGTCACAAGATCTCCTGTTTGGGAATGGAGAGCTGAAAGGAGAAGTAGCTTGCTGGATACAGAATGATCCTCATGTGACTCATTCCTGTTCTGCAAAGCACACTTCAGCAGGCAACAACCTCAAAACAATCTTTCAGGGACTTGGTGTGCTCTTCACAAACAGAGATGGCCTGCACAGCTTTGGTTTCACTCCTTTCTGGGACTAAATCAGGCCGAGAGCCAGAAGCAAAATACCTGCAGATAAAATCCTGTCTGTGCCAGACCAAGCACTCAGCTAGCTGCAGCCACCCAGCATTTAACTTCATTACAGACTTACTTGGCTTGGCCAAGGTGAAATCCAAGTGGTCTTGAAAAGAGGCAGTTGCCCAGGAAGAGCATTTGGCTTAGCTGGTGGGTGGACACACAGAGATGTAAATGAAGATCTGTTCCCTCTCTGCTCTCTCATCAGCTCTGTGCAGCTCTCTACCACTTCATGACCCCTATTACCCTAACACCATCCAGCAGCACCCTGCGTGACCCCACTAATGTCCATCATGTGTGGCATGATTCCAGCATCTCCCCAGGAAGGAGGAACATAGAGAGCAGTGTTAGTGCTTCTTTAAGTAGAAATTTTCCTTCCTTGTTTGTCTATTTGTTTAAAGTAGTGCTGAGCAAACAGTGGGGACATTTTGTTCTCTAAATAACCACTTGCTTTCAATGTGTTTGCAGCCCTACCACATCCAAGTACACATCTGTGCTGCAGGACTACGGGCTACTAGTGATATTGTGAATAAGTGGCAAAAAAAATTAATTTGGCAAAGCTATGGATGTTGGCAAAATGCAGCTATGGGAGAGGATTGTAAATGCTGCCATTTGCAGGGCACAGACAGAGGTTAGCTGCATCCCAGGGAATCACATCTGCTTGTGTCCTCAGAGGGTTATAACTCACCAACACAATACATGGCTTCAACTACTTGACTGTAATGACCAGAGCTTCTGCTGTAGCCAGCACACCAAATGTCCTAGTGCTATCCGCATGGCTCTTCAGACCACCCAGTGCTGTAGGAGCCCTGGAAATTTCAGAAGCAAATTCTGCACCAAAAAAATATTTGCCTATTGAATGGGTGAGTAACTTTCAATAATACATATAATTTGGGAATATTGCAGTCTGCTCATGGGCAATCTGTAAATAGAAAATTTAAAAAATGAATCCAGTAAGTAAATCATCAGGAAATATTTGCCTCTCTGAATTAAACCCTGTTTAGCTTCATCTAAGCAGCTAGCCAAGCTTTCTCCTACTGGAGCTAATCCTTAATAAATCAAATGTTACAAACAACTAAAAAATAGCCTTTAGGAGAAGGTATGGGAATAATTTTTGCCAAATATAAAATTAATATAAATGCACACAAGTTTTCTTCCCAAGTTAAAAAATCTTGGCCCAGGCCCCTCTGCTCCTCATGAGGCAAAACTCTCTTTCTTCAGGTTATATAAACAGAGTTTGAATTGGAAGAGTATTACACTTCTGAGATAACTCGTGCCCAGATGAGCAGGAGTATCTACTTCCTCTCCAATGTATCAATAGAGCTTTAGGCTTTCAAAATGAAACACCAAAGATGTCTGGTCCAAACCATGAAACATTCAAACTTCATCAAGAACACTGGCTAATCCCCACCACAGACTCTTCTGGCATTGTGTGCTTCAGTCATGTCCATGCCTTGGCCCACAATCAAACAAGCCGATAAACCCCGTTCTCCTCACATTGGGTCACTGGCCATGTTAAAAACCTCATTTGGCCAGACCTTTGCTTCTGTTAAGCTTAAGTATTGTTTCCAGACTTTTTTCTTCCTATGTGAAAAACAAGAAAAATTGGAAGGAAGAAAGCCCAACCCTGGAGATGTTTTCTACTCTAACCATTTCATTTCCAGATAATTACAGACTAGGGCACAGCCGGGTGGGACACATTCATGTAGCAATGGCATCCAAACTGTCTTGACCAGGGCTCTGCAATTTGTGTTTCACTCATGTTAAAAAAAAACAAACAACAAAACATTGTTTCAGTCAATGTGCAGCAACATCCCTGTGACTGGACCTCTCCAGCATTACCTCCACTGTGCAAACCATCATCTCCAAGCACATTTCATGGTCACTTCTCCTACTATAGGCATTGCTCCCTCCCAATCTAGGCATTGCTCCAATGAGCCAAGCACAAATATGTGAGGGCAGGGTGCATCATCTGCAACCCACAAGTACAGTCAACGGATTAAACAAGCCTTCTGGCAGGGAAGGTGACCACAGTTGGCTGCTCCTCTAGCAGCAAGGTATTTTCAGCTGCTGCTCACATGGGAAGGCCAGACAGTTTGTTTAAAACCACCTCAAACAGAGGTTTCTACCAGGGAGTTTTAAGGCAGGGATGTAAAGCTGAAGTGCTTTTAACTGCCCAGACAATGAGGGGTTGAGAAAGAGAATTAAATGTATTGCTTAGATGCTTTTCTTGGAGCTGTTTAAGAGAATTAAATGGAAACCATACAATGCTTACAAACATTGTTGTGTTTTTATTAAAGATTTTTAGTAGAAAGTGCTTTGCTGATGTGAAGAGAGCTTTTATAAACTAATTATAAAGCACTTCTAATGCCTGTATTACTCATGTTTGCTTGCTTTTTCCTCCAGTCAACCCTCTCTGCTTCTGAGTCTTTCCGTTCTATTTTCCCTAAGTGACTTTGCTGCTGGCTCTTCAAACAAGTCTTCAAGGCACAATAAAGGCAAAGAAGCCTCAATTTTAGTGATTATGAGAAGACCTCCACCTTTATTAGTCCTCTTCTGCTGTGAAATAGCTAATCTTCTCCCTGGCCACTGAACTATGCTCCACCATTCCCTAAGGCTAGCACAAACCTCTGAGGTGTCCACTGGTGTGCTCCAGAAATACTATGACCCATCTGGGGAGCAGCACTAGAAAGCCTGAACCAGAGCCTGTGCTCCTCTCCTGAGGCACAAAACTCAGAAGCACAGTTTTGGGACTCTTACTGCTCCACACATAATCATTGCCCCTCAGCCTCAAGTCCTAAGAGCTACCGAGTCCTTCCCCATCGAAACATCCTTCAAGGACATTACAGAAACATTAGCTTAGGATGGAGAGAAACACCAACAATACATCATTTACATGTTTACAGACATCATGTGAGTCTTCACAATACATAAACTTGTGCAAGCCTTGCTTCAAAGCTCAAGGAAGGCTGGTTCCCCAGACCAAGCTCTGATCTAGCTGGCAGCTTTCTCAGTCTCTTTCTAGAGCTGGGATTTGAACTAGGCGAGAGCTTGTAGGCAGCTAGGCTGTGTTTCCAGTGCTTGATGGGGCCAGAGAAAGTTGCAAAGCTCTAACCTGAACTTCCCCAATGTTTAATTTGGAGCTGTTATTTACAGTCATTTCCATAGGGCTCATGACTGCACCAGGCAAACAGTAATGATGGGATCCTCATGAGACCTTGGGAGGTAGGAAGGCCCAAGGTCACACAGAAAGTTTGCAGCACAGCCAAGAATAGTCAGCCTTGATTAGACATATTATAATTATATTATATTGGAGGAACCTCTCCTAGAGAGACACATAGGTACTGACTGCATGACAACAGCCCTAAATCTGGGAATGCCCAGTGTTGACTTGAGCCTTTGAGACCCCTGGTCTGCTTGAACCATATGTCAGATTGTCTTAAATGCATCTGCTGCGAATATCAAGAGAAACTGCAATTCCAGTGAAATTCAGCAGGTGTTAATGCTCTGCAGGTAGCTGGGGAAGGCATGGGGAAGCTGCTTATTCACCACAGCAGCTAGTAAATGCAAATAGCCCCTCTGAAAAGGTGGCAGGTGGTTTGTTTCTCAGAAGTTGCTATAAAATGCATAATAGTTTTTAAACATCCTCTAAGAAAAAGCTTTTTAGAAATGAAATAGCAGCTGCAGTATAGACATGCTTAAGACATAGTGAACCAGCAGCTCTATGCTTGGTTTGCAATCAAGGGGTGGCTAGAATGAATGTTCATTACATGCTGGCTGGCTTAGTCGATTTTTCTGTGTCACCACACATCTTCATGCTCTTTCCTAGGCCCCCTTCAAACTAAATCCTTATTTCATGGGTGGTTAAGTTGTGAAGGACAAGAAAACTTTTCTGTGATGTTTACACAATCTTTTGCAACTGCAGGACATACATTTCAAAGGTTAAATTGTGCAGCGGCTACTGGAGACTTAACTGATTTTTTTTTTACAGCCATGATAGCAGAGGCAAGCAGCACTTCTGTCTGATGAAACAAAAGCAATGAAGTTTGATCTTAGCTGCCAGCCCTTAATCAGAATAATTAATTATAAATACAGTAGATTAATTGGATTCTCCTTTGACTTGAACTGGTTTTACACGTGTAACTTATCATTTTAAGGGTAATCACTCCTAATTTATCCTAGTGTGAGAAGAGAATCAGTCCTCACAGACAGATCTTGATACAGATTTGTGCACAGACCTAAAAAGCTTTTATCATATCTAGCTTTAGCCAACTAAACATCCACTGCTCTCAGTGGACTCAGACTCCTCACACGCAGCTTGGGATGGGATTAATCGTTCTTTTGCACTGATGAAAGAGGCAGTTTAAATCACTCTTGCTGACTGGACTTGGACTTTGAGTAGCTGATCATTGGAGAGATTAACTCAGTCTGAAGCTTGTGGGGCTGGTTTTGCCCATGCTGAAGCAATAGATGCTCACAGAGTAGGCAGAGCTTGCCCTTGTTTTTCCCTGATAGAAATAACTGCCCCTGGCAACAGCAGAGAGAAATTGTCTGAATCATTGGTCTGAATCTGAATAGATTTCACTGAATTTCAGTGACCACAGTCCAGAGGCAGGAGGGG
This sequence comes from Chloroceryle aenea, assembly GCA_013399075.1. Taxonomy (NCBI): domain Eukaryota; kingdom Metazoa; phylum Chordata; class Aves; order Coraciiformes; family Cerylidae; genus Chloroceryle; species Chloroceryle aenea. The sequence continues at coordinate 43,611 of VWZY01008407.1, forward strand.
GAGAGCCAGGCCTAGAGGGGGCATAATTGCTTAGGACCTCTCGGAAATTTATTTAGAATTTGTTGCATCAAATTACATCTTGTGTAATCACAATATTGTGGGGCTTTGTAATCATTCCACTGTGCTTTGGATTGTTTTCTTATCTCCTCAAAAATCTGACCAGAATTTCTGAGAAATGAGAAAAATCCAGTCATCCAGTCAAAAAAGATAAACACAGAAGGGGAAGAAAATAACCCTAACAGATTGGAAGACTTCTTCAAAAATGCCTCAAAGACAAAAAGTGGAAACTACAAATAGCCTCTATTTATACTCCTAGGGTTGCTTTCACCCCCATATAAGCACCACTGATGGGAAAAGTCTTTCAGCAGTTACTGCTAACTTCTGCAGAAAAAAAAAAAACAAAACAAACCACAAACAGAAAAACAAAGGTAGCCAAAATACATCTTGCAAAGTGAAGAATAAAACATAGCTGCAAACTGCTCCTGTGGCAAGTTCTGAATCAGGAGGGAATTTCAGATCCTAGCATGCTGACTGCTCCTGCCTCACCCCAGAACAGGAGAGCAGAGGCTCCCCTGCGCTTTGCTGTTCATCCTTAGGCTGCCTTCTTCAAGCTGTGTTGCCAGATCAATGCAGAAAGGTGCGTTGGAGTAGAGAAGTGCTCTCTTCTGGGGCATGTCTGGAAAAATCTTCATTATATAAGAAAACAAGTTGTGCTAATGTGCACTTTAGGAGTTTTCTGCAGGCTGCTGTTCAGGCGTTGTTGTTCAGAGGTGGTGGAAGCCCCATCCTTGGAGATTTTAAGACCAGGCTGGAAGGGGCTCAGAGCAACCTGATCCAGTGGGAGGTGTCCCTGCCATTGGCAGGGGAGTTGGAATGGGATGATCTTTAAGGTCCCTTCCAACCCTGATAATTCTATGAGTTACATATGGCTGTTTAATTTTGAGTTTGTCTCCAAATCCATCTCTATAAATTCCTCATCCATCTTTATCTACAGGGGTCTTTTGTTGCAAGATGTCTTTGGTATGCTTTGTGGGGGGGAAATCATGGTGAAATCAGGAATGAAATATATAAAGCATGTTAAGAATAAGCCTCCCTCCAATGGCATTCTGCCTTCTGTTGCTGCTCTAAGGGAACTGAAGCAACTCACAACCCTTTCATAGCCCAAAATGCAGGACACTTGCGAAACTGCATTTGCACTTTCCTCCTTCTGCTACAATCCATCTGTGGAAAAAATTAGACTTTGGTTTCTATGTCATTTTACTGTCACTACTCACATGCATTTCATGACTAACAGAGAGAAACAAAAAATTACATAATAAATAACTACCACAATAGGAAAACTTCCTGCCAAAAAGCAGCAGAGCAGGCAGAAGAAGGGGGCAAATGCTCATTTTGCTTGCTTTGCAGTGGATGGAACAGATGAACAGGCACCTATCTCCTGATGTGTGCAACAGTCCAGGCAACAGATGAAGACTGGTTTGGGCCAGGCTGGCCCTGGCTGCTAAAGGTCTGAGGGCTGGCTGGCAGGTGCTGGTGAGGATTAGGGGATGCTCACATGCTCTGTTGTGCCAGTTCTGTTCCCAGAGGGAAACACCCTCCGCAGAGCTGTAGCGAGTGATGTCCCGTTGCACCTCAGTGATACGGTATTAGTCATGGCCTTAGACGCAACATGCCGTGAAGAGCAAAAGTAATAACTGGGATCAGATGGGAGCTTTGCAGCTTGACTTTCCACATATTACTCATTTTCACTGGCTTTTTTAGCACAAAACTGAAACAAATACCTCATCAAGCACCAATTGTGTAACAGAGGTTGCAAGAACAGAGCCCTGACTAGCCCACTCTTGCACTCCTGACTGTCTACAACCCTCATTAACGACAGATGGTCACTGCCTAAATGGCCCACCACAGGACAGCTTTTTGACCTTGCAGTTTCTCAGACAGCCTGCTCACAGACCAGCTCCTGCCTTAGTCAATGCATGAGTAAGCAAAGCTTTGCCACCAACGCTGTCCTGCAAACACCACTATTTTGGCGCTTCCACACCAACTTGACTAAGCCAGCTTGTTGTAAGAGCAGTTTCTGGGGTGAAAAGTACATCAAACCTGCCTGAATACTCCTTGCATGCTGTGTAAGTAGCACAGTATCTCCCATCTCCTTCCACCCCCAATATAGGGAGGCTTACAGCTTAACAGCCATCTAAACTGAGCCTTGCTGAGGGTCTAAGCACAATCAGTGCCTGGACAAGGATGAGAACTGTGCCATACACACATCATGCTTTCCTGCACGTTCGCAGCAGTGGTGACCTCCCACCTGGGTCTCAGAGATGACAGCATCTGTCTAGGGGTATGGGAGGAATTAGCACTTACAGGAGCTGGCTGGAACACTGACGAGAGCTCAGACCTGCCTGGGACAGCAGATTGGAAAGGAAGCCACATCAAGATGGTACAGGGAGACAGAGACAAGGGAGTGGGCTGCTGCACGAAGCTGGTTGGTATCTTTTCTCCTTAATGCGCTCTAGGAACAGGGGGATGGGAACATCCCTGCTTCTCCCACAAACAAGGGCCCTGCCACTGCTTTGTTCAGGAAGATTTTCTTTGAAGCAACCCTTTGTGTCACCCTCTCACTCAGCCACAGCAGTGTGTCTCCTTTGTCCTGCCAGCTCAGCCATAGAGTGTTTACAAGCCTCCCTCACCCTTCCAGGCTGTGGTTCAGCTCCATTGACACTGAAGGCAACAGACTCCTCTCTCGGCCTGTGATGAATCAATTACTTCCTCTGACACTCTATTACTATAGCCCTTACATCTCCAGATTGCAGATGAAAAGACAGACTGAGAAGGGGGACAGGGAAAGGGAGAGGTCTCCTGAGGTCTCCTTCAATTGAGTTATTGGACATCTGAAGAAATCCCCATCTGCCATATTTAAAGACAGAGAGATGTTTTGCTCCTGAATGGCAGAAAAATCGGAGGATTGTCACAAAAGAAAACCTAAAAAATCAAATGGCTCAAAAAACTTCAACAAGATGCAGCAAAAAATAGATCAATGGTGAGTCAGTCCCCTCTGCTGATGGAGATCCCAGACCTTGTTCCTGCCCACGATTATCAGCCAAACATCAGCATTACTGAAGGCACAACATGTGCGAGCCAGGCGTTACACACCTTCCCTTCCCTTTCCACTGCAAAATAACAATGTAAATGAAGACTCACACCAATACTCACAGAAGAGGAAGGAAGCTGAGCACATGATTCAAACTCTTGTGCTGCCAGCAGAGGAGTCCTACTCCTTGTTGGACATATGTCAACAACCCCAGCTCTGAGGGTTCCCTGGAGGTTTCTAACACATTGAGCACTTCCCATGAAAACACACTGCATGCAGCACAGCCTTGTCAGGCATGGGGCTGAGTGCAGGCGGTCTCCCACCACCAGTGGAGCACAGTGCCTCAGCAAAGGGGGACCATCACCTTAAAAAACAGGGGCATGACCTTCCTCACACTGACCACAACGTCTTATGTACCTTCTCAAGATGTGACATTTGAGGCAGCCACAGGCCACACACAGAGCAACCATCCTGCCAGTTTCTGTGATGTTTGTAACAGGACTAAGTCTTTGGCATAGGATTTCTGCTGTCAGACCTCACTGCTTCAGGCTCTGCTTCTAGCAATTTATTAAACACTATCTCCATATCTTACCTAATGCTACTTTAAGAGCATCACCATGCTACTGGACTGTGATTTTTCAGCAACACTGTACAGAGATCCCAATAATACCTTGGGATTCAGGAGGGAAAAACAAACAAACATACACAAAACAACAAAAAACCCCATCAGGTTATTCACTCTTTCTAGTGATCTACTGATCTACTCCCTAAGGCAGCACAAGGAAGACTTTCCATGGTGTGTTTGAACTGATATATCAAAGAGAGTTGCTTAAAACATTCTAGCTGTGATTAGTGGACCATGACTGCTATTAACTTATAAGGAATTCCAGGATCACCAGACTGTGGTCTGCGACATATTGTTACATTGCCATTCAATGGCAAAGTGCAGAAGCTTGATTTAAAAAAACCAAAACCCAGAGAACTAGTCTCAGACTAAAACATAACCTCCCCCAATTCTTTCAAATAAGCTCCGTGCTGAGCTCTGGCCAAAATCAACCAGAAATTTCTTCTGTTTTCAGTCTGTTCTTTTTATTTTGTATTTGTATTTACTTGCAGAATTAACATGTGGCCTGAAAAGGCTGGGAACAAAGCAGTTGTCAGATGCAGGGCTCTGACCTGCTCCTCTGCGATGCTGCTACATGGCAGCCTTTGGAGGGGAGTGTGCAATGCACCATTGCTATCTAAACCTGGTTTTATGCATGCAGATGCCCAGGTCTTCTTCATGAAATAGAGAATTTAAAGTGACTTGTCAAAGCAGGATCTGTAAATAAATAGCAGGTAAGGGGAAGAACCCAAATCTCACAGCTCCTAGACCTGATATTGCTGGCAAGTCTGCCACTCCTGTTACAGCCTGCCAATAGGGATGATATCCATTAAAAAGGCTGTGGGTAGCTAAGGCAAACAGTTGCTTGTTAAAAGGCTAAACCCGTTCCTATGGCAATCAAGGTAAAATCGCCTGCTGCCTTCACTGGGCTTTGCATCTGGTCTTTAATAAACAAAAGGATAATTTTTTAGTATCATTCTGGCACCCTCCTTACATTCACTAAACCTTCTAACTCCTGAACCCAGACAGCAAACCTGTGACACAGAAGAGCACTGCTAACCTCACTGTGTGATGCAAAAAATTGTGACCAAGCATCATGTCCCCACAGACATTTAAGCTCCTGAGACCCACCTGTTTGGGATGAACCTTTGTGAAGGGTGTCACCTGGTGTCACCCAGTGAGCTGGAGCACTGTTGCAAAGACAGCCAAGGGCATTGGGCTCTTTGCTGAAAGTGCGAGCATCTCAATGTGGTGGTTGTCATCAGGCTGTTTCAGTGGGATTGCTCTACTACTGCCCTGTGGCACCTGCAAAAAGCAGGGCCAGCAAAGACGAAGAGGGCTTAGAGCTGGAATGTGACTTGCACTGCATGCTCACAAAAGGCACAAGTTTCTGATGTGTAGCTGAATCCTGAATGTAGTTAGTGAGAAGCCACCCCTGCCGGCCCTTTTCTCACTCCCTCTTCAGGCTCTGTGGGGGACCCACAGGTCCTGGTCCCTCCACTGCTGTCCAGAGAGGCTGAGTAAGAAGCGAGTACACTACCATCTCCTTGCTATCAGGAAAGAGGGGGAGAGGTGTCTATCTCTAATGCTATTGTCAGCATGCCAGCAGGAAACAAGGTGCAAAACCAGATCTGACTCTTGTGCACCGGGTGTTGGTGAGTTGGCCCCCTGAGAGTGCCTTTGGGGCCATCTCCTTCTGCAGAGCCTGGACTTGGTCTATCCTTCCAGGGAGGGGCTCTGCTGCATCAGAAAGCACAGCCACAGAGCAAGCAGAGCTCTCACAGCTCTGCAGATGAGCAGCAGAGAAGAACGAACCTCAAGAGTGAACAACCTCAGGCTGTTAACTCATGCACTGGTCTAACACTGTCACACCTAACCCATTCATTGATGTTTCATTTTGGGGAATAACCTGGGCTTGAACAGTAGAAGCTCCTTTGAAGACAAGCTGAGATGCAGTGTCATGTTACTCAGACTGAGTTATTTCCTGTATGTTGCAAATGTGGCTTCTGGCTACCTATGCTACAAATGTATGAGTAAGCAAGTGCCTTCCTTAAAATCTCATCTTTGACTTACTCTGTCTGCAAAATTAAAGCTCAACTCCTCCAGTGTTGCAGGAGGTACAGTCACTTCCCCTTGCTTCCCAGTGAAGAACCCCCCAAGCCTTGGTGTTTTGTAGTACTCCAAATGTATTTCTCTTTTCTAAGCATTTTCCCAATCTCAAGATAAACTGCATTGTTTCTAAAATGTTACTAATATGTTCATTATGCATACTTTTCAAAGCATTTACTAATTAGCTATCTGTATTTGCTACCTTGTCGACTCAACCTTCACTGATGGAAGGAGAGCTTCTTAGAATAGCATGCTCTTGTTTGAAGGAGATGGTCAAGAGAGACAGGCTGGATACTGCAGCCACCAGCTGCCTGCCTGTCTGTGGGAACTGGGGCTGACTGCAGCTTCCCCCACCTCCTGAGCAAGGGACTTGGGCCAGCAGTTCTGCTGCTCTCTAGGAAGGTCACAGAGCTGTTTTGTTGCAGTGCCCAGTTTCTTGGAAGCACAGGAGATAGCCATGCTGCCATAAGAGGCTTCACTGGCTAGCCGAGTCTGCGTGCCTCTCCCTTTGTACTGTGGCCTGGGAACACCAGCACATTACTGCCAGTCTCCCCTGGCAAGCAGTGCTTTGTGAGACAGGTGCCAGGAGTGTGGTGTCTTCCCCTGCCAAATCTTTTTCTCTCCTTTGCCCTTCAGGCTGGGAGTAGGGGCATCTTCCTACTATGCCTGCCTGGTATCCAGCACACAAGGATGCTCAACTTGATGCAATTCTCTTGGCACCTCCGTGGCATTTGCAAGATCACAGTGACAACTGCATAAGTTTCCTTATTACAGTGGCCCTAGTTCCTGGTTCTGGAAACCCTCAGGGCTTGACATGGTGAGCCAAAAATCAGGAGGAAGAGCCCAAGGGCATAGCTCTGGGCTGTCTCCAGTTTGCCGGTTCTTGGAGGCCAGGGCCCCCGACTCCCAAAACCTTTACCAGCATTTGGCGTGTGCCACCAGAGGGGGCTGCGAGCCACGGCAGCGATCCCTCCACACACCTTCCCCAGGCAGGGATCCCACCGATCACTACTCAGTTGCAGCATGTGTTGGAATGGTCTGCAGAAAAGCCCACCAGCATGGTCTCGTTATCAGTCGGCTTTTTTAAAACAAACAAAACAAAACAAAAAAAACTTTCCTATAGTGCAGATGTTATGACTCAGCTGAAAGTTTTTCTGCTTGTGGAGGGAGAACAAGCCCGTCCCCCACGGTCTGGAGGGAGCATGCCTCTGCCGTGTGCACAGCAATGGCCGGGCACTCAACAGCAGCTCTGCCCAGCCTAATCCTTCCGCAGAATCGGCCGAGTGTGTCAGGATGGCAGAGTCAGTAGCCAGTCTCAGAAGGTCACTTTTAATGGTCCAATGAGAAGCCCAGCAGTTGGAAGGAGGCATGAGTGGAAAAGGTGGTTGATTATAAACACTGTGATTCACTCAGAGCTGAGGTTTCTGACTTGGACTTTCCAAACAAGCAGTGCCACCAGAACAGCAAACTGGCAATTAGGAAAAGAGCAGGCAGCTTGGCTATGTGACCACACAAACTGGGGGACAGACACCCTTGTTGCACACTTACTACAAACAGTTCAGGTCACTCTCGGGATTAAAAATAAGCCCTGGCATGCACAAGGCTCCCCCTGCTGCTATGCTGTGCAGGGTATGGAAACATTTCACTACAGCAGCATTATGCTCTTTTCCACTGGAAGACACTTTCTCTATTCAGAGAGCAGACAGGGACAGTGTGGGGCCACAGTGCCCAAGCAACAGCTGTGCTCACAGCACAGCGAGGAGGAAACGGTGAGCAGACAGGCTATTACAGTTATTTCCAAATAGTTTGGACAAGTCTTATCAGAGCATCAAGCTTCTATTTTGGCTTTGCTGTTACTGCTGTGGCACCACAGCTGCAGGACAGTGCAAACCACAGCCCAGGTCCCATACTCCCTGCCAACACTTCTGCAGCAGGGACCCCTGCTGTGCTGGAACACAAGAGCCACAATAGAGAGGAGGCCAATTTTCTTAATCAAAGTGCCTTCCCAAAATAAGGCGTTTCCTTTAAGCATAGATGAAGCAGAGAGAGAGAAAAATATGTTCTGGGGCTTCAATTACATAAAATTACTCCTTCCATGGTGGTGGTGGGGGTACAATAACTTCATAATGCAGCTGGACACAGCTAAAAAATAAAACCCTAGATTTGCCACCAGAAAAACAATAGCAACAGCCAGCACAGAGCAGCCACAGCTGGCTGCCACCTCCAGGCACCCATCCCTGTCTGTCTTTCCCATCCTCCGGGCAAGGAGGGCTGGCTGCTGAAGCTGCTCTCCACAACCAGCTCTCGCTCCAGTATCGGGCAGCACCAGGTATGCAGCCCCTTTCCGGCCAGCTTCCCAGTAAGGGGAAATCACTGACCTTTCCACAGAATTCCCCAGGGTGCCACGCACTTCAACAAAACACAGGAGGAAACACCTCCAATCCCAAAAGGAAATCTAAAGCAGATACAGGGAAGGCCAGAAAGGACACAGTAAAACTAAGACGACTTTTGCAGATATTTCTGTAGACCTTAGAATGGTTTTTAGGAATGTAAATGTTATGCTTTATGAAGGAGAAACTTTAGCCTAATAAGGTAAAACAAAATGCTGAAGGAAGAAGCAACAGAGGAAAGGGTTATGATGTTTACCTCTGGCAGCTGGAAGAACACACTGGACCCAATCCCACTCCAATAGCTGCCAGGTAGCAATACCAGAGTAGAAGGAAACGTGTCTGCCCAGAGACAGAGTGCCACAATAAGGTTCAGTAACCTGTCACTTTTATGTGAACAAGCCTTGTAGTTATGATCAGATGTCAAAAGGTCTCTGCCCTGAGACTGTTTCTTAGATGCTGAACTCTTGCTCCTGTGAAGGTTCATACTTGCAGCTGCAATGAGGCCTTTGATTCTTCATAAAATAGCTTCTGACATTTGGATGATATTTATTACTAATTGGTCCCCTATTAGTACTTAATGTCCAAGCATTAGAGTGTTAATACTTGTCTCTGTATTGCAGATCATTTGAAGAAAGGAAAAACAAACAAACAAACAAAAACCCAAAAACCAAAAAAACACCCCCAAAAACCAAAGCTCACTCCTATTAATTTCTTTCCATCAGTGTTTGTGTACTGCTTCCATTTGTTTTGTTATGCTTCCTATCAGGCATTTTCCATTAAGTTTTTTTAAACCCACTCCTTTGCAGTGTGGGCTCTGGGGAGCAGGCATCCAAAGTCTTCTTGGCTCCCAGCTCATACCTGTGGCCTCCAGAAGCTCAAGTGCATTGTGGCTGAACCCCTGTTTCACTTGTACACAGGTGGCAGCTGAGGGGATAGAGGTGCAAGCAAACTTCACTTTCAGGAGATGTTTGTTGTTAATACCCAATTTCTAGAGAGCTATGTTGCCGTAAGAGCTGAACCGAATCAGACAAACTGACAAACCCTCCACTACTCACATCCCACATGAGGGACCAAATGCCTCCAACGCAAATCTTTCTCTGTTAACTAAAGGCTCCCTTATGCATGTACACACAGAAAGGGAAATAGTAAGACCATGTAGTAGCCACTCAGAAGATCTGCCACAGTAAAGTTATAAGCAGCAAAAGGACATCTCCAGCTCTTAGGCAGCCCCTTCAGCACACACTACCTGCAGCTCAGGACCAGACCCTGTGCTCTCAATACAACAAAAAGCTGTCCAAAGTGTCCAAAAGTGGCAGCTTCCTACACATGGAGGAAAAGCCAGCTATTTGTGGGGGTTTCTGGCTCTCTGACAAGCTTGTCTTTGATTGCCTGAGACCTCAGAGGCAGATACTGGAGTCTCTACTGCTCAGCTCTACCCCTGCCCTGCATACAAGACAGCTCTGCCCAATACGTACTGCATGCTATGCAGGCTGTAAATATAGGCTAAAAAGCTTTTACCACTGTGCCTCTGAGGCAACTGCATTAGGTATGAGAAGGCTATACAGTTCAGCAATAACATAATCTGATGGCAACCATCATTCTCAAGTGCCCTGATGAGCCCTTGTTGTGTTTGTCTATGCTCACATTAAGCATCTCTCCACCTTCTCCTCTCTCTAAACATAGATCTGATCCTGCAAAGTGCTAAATGACTTACACACACAGTGACTCGGGGAGAGGTCATGGTGCTTGAAGCCTTATTAGCCCAGGCTTTATCTGTAGGGGGTGATGAGATCCCCAATGACTTTAATCAGCACACCTTCATTAGAGTTAGAGGAGCTACACTGATTTATGGTAGCTGAGGATCCAGCTCTATACTTCATAACCTTCAGTACATCAAGTCCATGCGGAATTCTTTGTTCTCCCCAGGACTGATTCTACAGCCCCATAAATGCTTCCCCTGTCCTTTTTGCAAACAGAGTTCCTCTCTCCATATATAACTACCTTTTAATCAACAGGACCAGCATGACTGGCAAGACTGCTGTGTCAGGACTGTTTTAAGAGACCCCAAGCTCCTTTGCAGCTCAGGCATCCCTGTAGCTGGCTGTGAATTCCAGATTAAACACACAAGTTTATACATCTGCTAAGACCATCTTATTAACTCAGCCTTTTACGGTGTCCTTTGATGCCATTAATTATTCTTTACTAGTTGTTAACTGTTTTTCCCCAACATCTTATTTTCCAAGTACCTTCTCAGAAGAAAAGAGGAAAAAAGCAAACAAAGCCAAGCCTCCAGTTTATCAAATGCAGCAGAACAAGCACTGGGGAAAGTCAGATACAAACCACTCAGACCCCCAAGCCCCTAGCCTCACATGGCCTGAGCCTGGGTCTCCAACCCTTGGGCTCTTTACACCGTACTTCAGCCCAGTTACATGCCAGGAAATTGCTCTACTTTCCCAGCACAGTTTAAAAGGCCTATGAGGCTACTATGACACTGAGAAAAACAAGCTGCCTCTTAACCAAAGTCAAGCTCAGACTGAGCACCAGATAGCTCTTGCATTTCAGGTGTTATCAGGCTGAGTTAAGAACTACCAGTTCAGTGCAGAGTAGGCTCATCCTGTGTGTCCAAGGCAGCAAAACCACCCAGTTGCTAAAGGCACACTTGTCCCTGAAAGACAACGAGATGCAGCACTATGGGGTCTCAGGGCTATGGTTCCTTTCATGCACAGGGAAGCACGAAGCCCATATTGCTGTGCAAAAGCTAGAAGAGAAGGTGACTATGTACTAGAGAGGAAGAGGAAGGCTCTTACTTGCAGTCGTGCTTTTCAATTTCAAAATGAGGGTTGAAGTTGAGGATAATCTTCTGGTTGGATTCGGGGGCATAGATGACCCACTCGCAGTTCTGGTGGGAGGGGTAGTCATTGGGGTATCCTGGGGAGGTGATGTACCCAGCATCCTTGGAGTTCAGGCGGCCCCCACATGGCTGAGCTGCAGAGACACAGAAGGGAACAAGGCATTGAAATGGGTTCTGGGCATTGGCTGCGCACAGCCAGTCTGTCTGGGCCACTGCTAGGGGTGGTCTGATAAAGGCCATTCTCCAAGCCATTGACATCTATTTGGTACTGTAATATTTCATAGTAATCTCTGAGAAAGGGCAATTAGGCTACACAATAAACCTGCTCCTTTTCCCTTCCACCTCATGCCATTTACATACTACATTTCACACAGATCAGAAAAGAGAAATAAATGCTCTTCTTGTTGAGGCAATTACAGAGACATAAAGGAATATCAAATTATCTGGACCTGCCTTTTTTTTAATCCCTTCTTTTGCCTCCTTTGCAAGCTGCTCTATGGCAGTCTTCCACAGCTGTTGCAGGAGACACCAAAATTTGGACTCTACAAATTTGATACAGCTGCAGGAGCACAGAAAGCTTTGCTGTTCCCTAAGAGGGAATCTGAGGCATGGCAGGGCTGATGGCGAGCCCAGACCCACCCGTGTGTGCACCATGGCCCTGGCCTGCAGCTCCATGACAGCCCTTCTTCATTTGCTCTGCCCTCCCTCCCCAACCCCTCCCGCTCCCCATGGCCCCATCTCAGCATCCCAAAGCCTTTCAAACTAATCCAGACACAGGAATTGCAGATACAGATAATCTGCAGTGGCAATTTTGTGGCACTAGCCCACAAATGGCTGGCAACGGCTGTGTGGTGAGCAAAGGAAGCACTCTCAGCTTTGGGTTAGAACAGGCCCTAGAGGGTGATTTCATCTTCAAAAAAAACCATTTAATCTCATGAATGCTGCAAATCAAATTTATTATTGCATTACTTGCTGGGAAGAAAATCTGCTTCATAGGGTCAACTGATAACACACTATAAATCCCAGCAACATCCCTTTCTCCACTGGGCCCTTAAAGTATGTTTCTTGCTGTCCCCCCTCTCCTGCCACTGCCCCATCCCAGCACCATAGCCCCATGGGTTGCCACAGCTGCCCCTGCAAGATGGCTTTGCTTCATCACACACCCAACAATGGGACAAAAAAAAACAGCAAAATGGGCAAAATCCAGCAACACCCCTCCACAGAGGGGCCTGGCAGGCTTACAGGATGACCCCAGTCCCATGTTGCCAAAAGGCTTTCCCCTTCCTGATGATAAGTGATGGTGTACAGTATGGGATACAAACCCTCATGGGTTGCCCCTATTGCAAGGCTCTCTCCACAGGCTCTTCACAGTCTCCCCACAACCCTGGAGGTCTCCAGTCCTGCAAGAGGCTGTGGGTGGGTCTTCCCCAGGGCCCATATGTGCACACCTTGCAATGGGGCCTGATGCACATCCCATGGCCCTGAAGGAGCAGAGGCACAGGAGAAGCATCACACTCACTGTAGGAAAGTAAGCACATGTCGTATACCCCATCGGTTCTGTGGGCCGAGGGTCTCTGTGGTGCTCCCCACTGCCCTGCCTCTGAGAGATGCTCCTTTCCCTTCCAGAACAGCACTCACTACAATGCCTAAGGACTGCCCAGGAAAAGCAAAGACTCGTGTGAGCTCAACCCCACACCGCGAGTCTGGCTCTGTACCTCTGTCATGGGGTCCGCCAGGCCCCAGGGCTGTCCTTTGCCACAATGTCACAAGTCTGCCCACTCTGTGGGGACATTCCAGCCTGCCTCCAAACTGCCTTCTTGCCAGAGCCCACACGAGCAGCAGGAGAAGGCAAGACCCCTCAGACAGTAATGCTTCCTGGAAAAAACCCACTTTGAATAAACAACCTGCTGTCTGTGCACTGCCTGCAGAAAATACACGTGCCCTGTATGGGAACAAGGGCAGCAGGAGGGCCCTTTGTGGGGGAGAGAGGCTTCCATCGCCATGAAAAAGAACTGTCTCAGTTTCACTCATGTTTTTCATGCCCTCTAACACATTCATTCTTCAAAATAACTTTCTTCTCACACACCCAAAGACAATTCTGCAGCCTTCCCTTTTTTCTTAAAATAACCCTTCTAAGTATCCTGAAAAACACAAGGGGGGGGGGATTTACAAATAAAAAAAAAATAGCAACACTGCCACAGAAGAGCTGAGAATATAAAAAAACATCTGGTTTTGTTCCACAGGAGAGATTGCTCAACACACAAACATTTACAAACCTATGCTCTTGCACAAATTTCTTCTCTCAGCAAGGCATATTTGCCCACACGTGTCTATATGGGTTTGAGGTGGGGGGGGAGATTCACATCGAAGGAAGAAACTCACGGACTTGTTGACATCAATGTACAAATAGACGTGTAATTCACACTTCACTCATGTACGCACTTTCACACCTTCGCATAAAAATTCACACCTCGTTTGCACACATGTCCACCCGCTCCAAGCAAAGAGAAATATTCAAGCTGCAGATTATTTTTCCTAGAAAGGGCAAACTCTTGAAGCAATGAAAATACAGTCAATCCTTCCACACCTCGTCATCCCCTCCCAGTCTCTCCAGCTTTCACACACGTACTACTCGCTAGGCTGATACCACCAACATCACCCACCACTCAGAAGCTGCTAGCCCCTTACTCGCACTGGATACTATGTATACCCTCGAGAGCTGTTGTAACTCAACCAGTTAGAGGGGAACTGCGATGTGAACAGGGGTGTCAGGCTCCAGCTCTGGCTCGTCCCTGACAAATGAACTCCTGAGCAAACCAGGTTTGGCTTGATCCTAAAATTTCTCCCTTGCCCTCTGAGACTACCACAGGTCAGTGGGATTGAACTAAGGAAATCCCTGGGCTTGATCCTGATTTCAGGTTAGCTTGGTGCCGATGAGGGCAGCCTGAGTGAGAGCAGCTGGAGACCAGCTTGTGGTCTCTGAAGCAAGACAAGACAAGAGGGTGAAATCACTGAGCACACTGGAGCACCAGCAACATCCCTCAGATGCCACCAGGAAAATCTTACCATCCTTCTGCAGCAGAAAAAAAACCTTTAACCTCCAGGAAAGCTTATCTGTATCTCTCAGAGAAACAGATTTTGTCCTCCCATTCATCCCTCAGAACAATTAAGAAGGCTACTCCAGTACAGCACTGCCTTGTCCACCCACAGCACCAGGATACTTGGCGGGCAAGAGCATAACAGGGATACACAGGGCCTCTTAGAATTCTGTGAGGAAACAAAATTACTTTAATATCTTTGTACTTTTTCTGTCAGGGTTTTTCTCATTTGAATCACTGATATCTAGCACATAAAAATCTGCAACACCAAAAAAAATTAATCTATCACTGTACCCATTGACAGGCATAGTGTTTGCCTTAGTGGACATGCCAGCCACTGGCTTTCTGTATAAAATCAGGCCTGCTTCAGACACAGTAGAGGGTCAAGCTTCTATATAAATGTGTCCTTTCAAACTGATGCAGTGAATCCATTAAAAAAAAAAAAGTGAGTGGTATGGCTACTGCCTAGGCTGTGTGCTTTGGAAGCAAGGCATGCTCCACAGCTAATGGGCTCTGGCAGCTTTTGCGAGCCCTGAAGTCACTTAATAAAATAAAAATTAAATCCTGAAGTGTAAGCCAAGTCTGCCAGGTGTGTGGGACATCCTGTTGCTCAGTAAGCAAAATGCAGGCATTGAAAGCAAGCTGCTGTGGACCCTGCCAGCCCGCGTGATGGAGGCCAGTGGAGTGCTGTGCTGATGGCAAGACCATGAGAGAGCAAACAACCTCTTCAATGGAGGCTGCAGAGGCTGGCACCCCAGCAATGAACTTACACTGGAGGATGACAGCAAAGCCATAGGGATGAGAAAGAAGACCTGGAGAAGCTCATGAGGGCAGGCTCCTGCAAACACCACAGCATGAAGCAGGCAACTCCAAAGTTGGAGTATGGGCATTAGCAGTTGAGCTGCTAACAGATCAGAATTAGCAATTGACGTCTCCACCCTTTGAGAGATGCAGATCCTTCTTTCCCTGTTGTGACCTACTGGAGAGATCCAGGCTGTTGAAAGTATCCCCCTGCCTCCTTTAGGCTGCAATGAGTAATCATCACTCAGGGGACCCAAAACAACAGCCAGGACTCAGGAGCCTCCAACCACACTTGAGGTTTTTCAGCCCTGCTTCTCATCAGCACATACTGAAACCTTAGGCCAGGAGCAGAGCATTCTCCTACTTGAATTTCCTGTCTATTAAACCCCTCTGGATTTCCCTCACCCCAGGAGGGCAGGGCTCACTGTTATTGTTGGACCTTCAACACAGAAGCTAAAGCCAACTCTGCCTGTAGCAAAAATAATCATCACCAGAGAGGCCCATTTCACAACAAACACACACACACACTATAGCCTCTCAAAGCTTGTAGCGTCCAACAGAAAATTATCATCCATTTTGATCTCCTGGGTTCAGTTTACTTTGCGGGTATAATTCACGGCTGCACACAAAATTGAAGGTGTTCTTGTTTCCTTAGAAGCAAGCAGTAGCATTTGTATCTGTGATGCTTAGAAAGAGCAGCCTTTGAGGGCTGCAAAGGAGC
Organism: Chloroceryle aenea; assembly: GCA_013399075.1. Taxonomy (NCBI): domain Eukaryota; kingdom Metazoa; phylum Chordata; class Aves; order Coraciiformes; family Cerylidae; genus Chloroceryle; species Chloroceryle aenea. The sequence goes on from VWZY01008407.1 coordinate 59,276, forward strand.
AAAGGGGAGAGATCCCAGAGGTTCCACTGCAGAGGGATGCACCACCTAGCCTCATCACTTATCTTCCTCACACAAGGACTTCACAGACCAATTCCACACTCTCATCCAACCACCGCAGAAGACTTCTACATCCTGGGATTCAGCGCTGAGCAGAGAAGATTCCCCCACTGACTCTTCAATGGCAGGGCAAAATACTGGCCCCAACACTCACAGCCTACTGCTCTCAGAGCTGTTGAACTTGGCGTGAGCCCTTATTCAGGAAACCCTGTGTTTCAGTCCTAACAGAGCTTGAAGAAGCAAAGTTTTTCAGGTCCGTGTGTATCCAGGCAGTTTGCCAAACTCTGGTATGGAGGGGAAAAAAAACCCCAAAAGATAACCTCTTCTGCTGAGGCTTCATTACTGTTAACATTTATCCTCCTCATTCCCTGGGCTCTGGCCATGGGGGAAGAGTCTGGGCATGGCTAACATTGGCAGGGTTTCTCACCCCAAACTGTGTGGCACAGCTTTTGCATCAGGCAGAAACACAAATGCATACTATCAGATTTAAATGTTACAGCTTAGCTATTGGCCAAAGAGAGAGACAGTGCAGAGGAAGCTAATAAGATTAGATATTTTATCCCCAGTAGCATAGAACATTTTAGCAGAAGCGTGTTTGATTTGGATTGCAAGATAAAGCTTCAAAGGCTTCCTGAACAAATTAATGGACAAACACACCCAAAAAACACAAAGCACTTACACACATTTCATACCAAAGCAATACCCATATCCATGCCCTGTGATTCCACACAACCGGGAAAAGTCCCCTGAAGATTTCATCGAGGGCCTTTACCAGTTTAACTAAAATTTCATTTAAAGTAGAAGCACACCAAAGCAGTGTTCAAGCTTGCTTTTGTGATCAGAGCTAGGATTTTGTTTGATTCAAAGTGTCTCAAGCCTGTCATGGGACAGGCTCGTAAAAATACTGTCTGGGCTTAAGCAAGAGAGGAGCATGCCAATCCATCAGTTGAGAAATGCAGCTGTTTGACCACTTCCTAAGGCAACTGGGGAGGGATGTAATATATTCACTTCATGACACTGGACAGCAGTGAGAGGGGAACACCGGAAAGCTCAGAAAAATGGAACATTTTAGCTGTGAGCCTTTGCAAAAAGAGATCATCTCAAATTGTTTTTTAAATAAGAAGGGAGCGTTGAGTGGAGGGAGACAGAGAAGGAGATTTGAAGATTTCTGATATTTGCACTTTCTTTACAAGAATTAAATGGAAACCTGAAATAGACCTATTCAAGCTTCATCGTGGAAAATGAGAGGGCCAAATCCTCCATACAAATCCAGGTAATTTGCTTTGAAATCACCGGAGTTCAGCTGAATTCTACCCCTGCACATCTGAATAGCTGCCTTCTGCGGCTGGCATCACTTTGTATCACTTGCATCAGTGACAAACATGACCTTTAAATGTTTCCACTCTGGGGTTTTGGTGGTTCCCTCCTGCAACCCTCTGTCTTTGAGATTTTTATATCCTAATTTTACATGGTGCCACCCCTGCTAACTTTATTATTTGTCATCTTATATCACAGGCAAATGTAATTCCAATAAGGCAAATACTTTAACAGCTTCATATGGATATGTGTGTACACCGTTCTCCCAGCTTGCCTACAAGTGCAATTGGTGGGTCTGGAATGACCCTGGCCACTCCAGTAGTCATTCGAGAGAGCATGTGAGTGTGTTCATGCACATGCAAGGGAAGGGGATAACTCTATACTAAACTTGCAGCAATCGTGCCTTTTTTTTCCTGCCTCTGCGTTAGGCTCACAAGAGTTTGAAGTCTTGTGGAAACACACTGCCATCTCCCAGAAATAGGTGGCAGCTTCAGGAGACCTTAAAGCTGTAGATCAGGCAGTTTCTGAGGAAGCCTCACCTGTATTGCAGGCAGGGAAACTGAGACTCAGGGAAGCTTGAAGGCTCAGAGCAGAGGCAGAAATAAAGCAAAGGCTTCCTGCATGGCAGCCTACCACACTACCTATACGATACACTAGGAAATAATACAAGAAGAAACAATTTGCTGAGCCACCCTCATGAATGCTATCAGCAACAGGGCAGTTCAAGGGCCATGGAGGAAAAGCAAGAGACTATTCTAATTCTACACATCAAAAAAAGAGCTATGGATTCACCTACAATTCATCCCTAAGGAGCTTCAGCCTTGATGAAAGATATTCAATGACTCCAAAATACTAATTAGAATTGTTATTATGACAATTCCAAGAAAAAACAAACCCTATCTTGGCTCTCATCTCTCCCCATATCCTCCCATCTTCTTCACACCTTTTGATCCCATCTGTCAGGGTCCATTCTGAAACCAAATCCTGGCTTTCCCCACCGGATAATGGTAGTTTTATTCCTGCCTCTTCCCAAAGCAGTTGTTAGTGTCTTCAAATCCCACAACACCCCTGTCTCAGCCATCCCTCCCAGGGGCCTTCTTGGAGCCACAGAGAAAAACCTAATGCCTTAGCAGCAGGCAGCCCCACGGATGGGACACAGGATGGGAAGCAGTGCCTCCAGAGCCAACCAAGGAGAGGCCTCACTGCAGCTCCCTCTGCACACTGCTGAGTGGCAGAAGTTTCAGCCTTTACAATGGCTTGCTCAAATCCAGCTACCGCTGAGCTTCACTAATAGCGCCAAAGTTATTACAGATTCTGGCAAGTGCCTTAAACACATTGTTTCCTGCTGAGCACAATTCAGCGGTCAAACAGAAAGAGAGGAAAGCAGGCGCGAGCCTGGGGGTATGCATGAGGGAGAAAGTTACCAAGAGTCTCTGGGTGTCCAAGGGAGAGCGAAGGGAAGGGAGCGATGCAGGAGCAGCAAGACAGAGAGGACTGCAGGGCCTCTGCATGCAAGAGAAAAGGTAGAGGTTTGTGTGCTCATGAAGAGGAACCAGGGAGATAGTAATCATATGTGTATGTGTCTACATGCCCAAGGGGTTGGGGTTTTCCTCTCTCCTCTCCCCTCTCCCCACAGGCATCCCCTAAAGCCCAGGGTCCAAATAAGCCTTTCAGCAAAATGTAAGCAGAGTGAAAGGATGTTATCTTTTTGGTTTCACTATCTTCCTAGAAGGGACACAGAGAAAGGAAAGGATTCCAGCCCCACACAGATAGCACTTCACAGCTAGTGGTGACCCTCAAGAACAGCTGGGGCTGATGTCTTGCCTTTGTCTCAAACACACAGGGAAAACTCAGGGGAGGTTTCAAAGACTCAGAGCCCAGCACTTCATCTCCAGAGCCCATTTTCTTTGACTCATCAAGTATGAAGAGAATAGGAGAAGCATTCAGACAGAAAGTCTCTGCAGCCATCCATCCCGGCAAGTAAATAGCAATTCACTGCTTGTACCCCTTACCCAGCCCATTTGGGAAGAGGCTGCCTCACTAAGGCTGCAGTTGGACCCCCAGCCTGACAGCATTACCCTAGCTGTCCTCCCCTATGCAATCCAAAGGCACTGCTTGTATGTAGAAAGGGTTACAGATCCAAGCTGTGATTTCAAGTGTTTGGCCTTGTGCCTGACGACCTCTTGCTGACAAACCTCTTCTCCATGTCTACGCTTGTGTCTTTTCACTGCACAGGCATCAATCCCAGCTCAGGATCCGGCCCTCTGCGATTGAGATTTGGCTCAGGCAGGGGAAGGCTGACCCTTTGATTCTGAGTATGATTAAAACCATGCTACTGTAGCACTAAGCCGTGTGCAACACTGTTAGCAACAGCTCTGATTTATGTTGTTGCTAGTATTGTGGTTTCCACCAGTGTGTAGACAGGGATTTTGAAAATAGCCCAGCTACCTCTTTGTCTGTGTGTGTATTATAATTAGAAATGTGTCAAAGGGCTGTTACAAAGTGAGGGTAGAACTGGAAATGTTCACACCCTGCTTCTGTCCCCACCTTTGTGCTGACACTGTCAGCACCAGCTTGGGTGTGTGCAGGCGCATCAGCTCTCCACACTTCCCAGATAAGACAACTGTATTCCCAAGACCCCACGGGGACGCAGTGGCGGTGACTTCACCACAATGGAGAGCAAGTTTAGCGGCTGCAATCTTCCCCTACCATCGTGGCTAAATGCTGACTTTTTATTTCGATTTCAGATAGGATCACAAGTCTCAGATATAGACAATTTATTTTCCTAGCACAGCTGGTCTGTCAGAGGTCATATAATTTGGCAGCAATCCCAGTGCTTAAAAATTAATTTTTCCTTATTAATACAACTGGGGGTCCCACAGGATAGGATCCCAGTCTTATCTGAACCTGACAGCTTCCTAAACTCTGTGAAGGATGCTTTTTCCTCTCAGGTTATCTGCGATACTAGGCCACCATGTCCCAAAGCCTCGTGGTACTGGAGGTTTCTGCTAAGAAACCAACCCACCCACCTGCCAGGAGCATCCTGCTGCTGGGATGGAAAGAGCTGCTTTTTCCAGCCTGACAAAGTGGGTTCTAAGCCACACAAACACAGAGTAAATACTGGGAAGGAGGCTAGTCAGGGGGAAGAAGGATCAGGGCAGGGAGACAGTAAGCACCTCTGTAGAGCTCTTGGAACCCAGTATGCCTGCCTGTCAGTCCAGACACCACACACCATGATTGTTCTGCAGCAGAAAAGTTAGGAAAACAAAATGCAGCATCCTAACCTGGGTTGAAGCACCCTGGTAAGCTTTTAAGTGTCATTTTCAGTGATGCTTCTGACAGCTGTCTTATTCTTAGGCTAAAAAAGCATTTGGTTCCCAGTAAGAGCTGGGTTAACAGTAGAACAGGCAAAAGGCATCACACTCAAGGCAAGCATGAAGCGTGTGTGTGCGGCCATGTGCCTGCTTGGCAGCAATTTGTTTTGGCCCCCCTCCCCTCCTTGTTACATCTCCTAAGTCATTACTAAAAATACTTGCTTTTAAGCAAACTATTTACAAGCCTTCAAGAGCGAGCTTTACTCAGAGCTGCATAAACATCATCTGAACGTCTCAGCACTTGGGTCACTCAAATCTGTTACTTTCTTAGTTGATTGCTTTTTACAGGAAGATGAAAAACACACAGCCATCCAGCCTTCACATTTATCTTCCAGGGTCTCCCACCCACTCCTCTCCATGGTTATCTCAGGGTTTGCTTGGCTACGTACAAATTGGCAGCTGCACTGTTTATCTCTTACTGTGGAAGTATTAGTCTTGCACAAGGATTTTTTTTTTTCCATGTGGATTATCGTATTATTGTCTATTAAAAACATCTCCCCTCTCCACTAACCTCCCTTAGGGAACCTTAAGGGGGACTTTCATAATGGGAGAAGGCTTTCAGATACACCAGACTGAAACATAAATCCATCCACCTCTGGCACGTTTTTCTTACAAGGCTGGCTAATTTTGCTGGCACTGAGCATAGCCTGATTGAGGTTCATGTCTGGTTACCCCATACCTTTGCTTGCTGGGCTAGCAATAAAGTCATTTGACTGGATTTGCAAGTCAGACCATAGCAACATCTCCGCAAACAGCTGCTGGTATAAGCCACGGGTAGACAACTTCCTTGCTGTCTCCAACACCATGTGATGCTCTGATTAGTCGGGAAAGCCCCATGTTCAAATAAACATTTCTTATAGCGACTAAATGGCCTCAGAGACACAGCTGGCTCATAAACCCCTTCTGCGTTAGAAGTCATGATCTTGAGCCCACTGAAAGGTAGAAGGAGGTGCACACACTGACACTCAGGCTCAACAGCCACAGGGATCGCAGCCTGGCTGGCCAGCTCACCCTCAGCAGAGAGCCTCAAGTTACAGCCCGATCTCCCTTAACACAATACCCACTCCAAGAGACCAGACACTGCCTCTGCAACAGGGGCCATCTGAAAAGAGTCTTGCACTCGGCAGGCGCCTCCCAGGACTTCACCCTTTCTCTTCACCCCATAGAGTGCCTATTCTTTTTTTTTGTTTTGTTTTGTTTTTTTTCTTCTACTTGAACAAAAGATGGGATTTTTTTTCTTTCCCTTATAACCATAAGGAAGGAGGCGATGCCAACCAGCAACTGAATGTACACGGAACATGCTTGCCGGGAACATCTGTGCTTCGCTACTGCAAAAAAACAGCGAGTTTACCAGGCGGCAGAGACTCTCCCACTTCCCTTTTCGAGGGGCAGCTGGTGGCCATGCCGCCCCGGGGCAGGGGAAGGCAGGGCCGGACGAACACACATCGCGCCTTGCCTTCTAACGCCGCCCGGGCCGGACCGCGACTCAGGACGCTGCGGTGGCCCCGCGGGCTGCCTGAGGCAGGTCCCGAGCCCCCGCCTAACGGGAAACCCACGGCTCAGCAGCTGCTGGCTTGACACCACCGTCCTGCCACGCAGATCCCAAGCTGCTGACCGCAGAAGGAACACCAAGAGAGGGGAGGATGGCTGGGTGAGGCATATCCTTTTCCTCCAGTGACTGCTCCAGGTGGGGACCATTAGCTAGAGTCAAAGCCAGTGCTCGGGGTGCAAAGGACCCAGCCTCAGCCTGCCCTCGCCCCTCTCCTGTTCCCAAGCCGAAGCAACGAGAGCACCGGGGCTTCAGCCCAGCGCCTCACAACAGCCCAGCTTAGCTCTTACGTGAAGACACACAGAGGTACACACCCGCACCCCAAAACCAGCCACAAACCCGACAGGTCCCGGGACACCCCGGCGTTTGCAGAGGAACAGGGGATCCCGCATGTACCGCGGGCCGGCTACCCGGGGGACTGCCCGCAGGGTACCCCAACGGGGGTGTACCGCCGCCGGTA
>VWZY01008407.1:66841-80410 GCA_013399075.1 Chloroceryle aenea
TTTTCTCCAAGACGGTTCTTCGAAAACACAAGCCGAGAGCAGCGTTCATAGTGTCACCTTAAGACTGCTTAGAAAGTTTTTTCGCCTTTGCCCCTGAGAAGCTGAGGAGCCCCTGCCCGCGCAACAACCGCCGGGACACCGCGTTTGCTTGCCACGTAAACCCACAGCCGCAAGAGGCTTTAGCAGCCAGTACCTGGCAAACTGCGGGTAGCTCACTCCTCCATCCCGTCTGAGAGGTGAAATCTCAAACCACACAAGTGAAATGAGCCCTAAACCCCCCCACCAAAAAAAAGCTATTTAAAACCAAATTCTTTATGTTGCTGATCAGTCCTTAGATTATAGACTCCAAGGTCCAAACACCCAGGAGACAAAGGGATGAAAACTATGCTACCTCATTTTTTTTTAGTGGGTGATTAGTGAAGAGATACTGGCATGTGGCAGAAGTGCAATACATCATTGTGTGGGTGAGAGAGAAAGTACGAACGTTTCACTGGTATTCGTTTAGGGTGACGAGACTAATTATTTTGTACTGTGCTGTCTAACTGTTATGGGTAGCATCACCAGCTCACGTCAATGAAATCACGATGCCAACCCGTTTGAAGCGCATTCACACAACATGAACGCACCAAGCTCCTCTGAGGCCGGTGGAAGATCATTGACAGCAACAGATTTGGCCTGACAGATTTGATATTTCAGCCATTACCCTAAGGGCTGTAGCATCCCAATTCCTTCTGTGTGTTTTGATACCTGATTTTGAATCTTCTGTGGCTCAATCGTGCTCCAATACCTGTTGAAGTCTGTGCAAAGCCAGTGGCAACTGAGTCTTCTGCCATATTTATTGAATTTTGATGGGGAATTATGCAACTATTATTTACTACTTGCTTATAGTTAGACTACTATCAAGCTAGCAAAGTGTGATCTAATTTTTTGTGTGTATAAATAGCCCTCACAAACCATAACACAGATATTGGAGCATAACATAAACCCACAGCATGAATCATTCCTCTCTTGAGATGTGCATGGAAAAGGAAGCGGTTACCAATCCCTAATCAGAGGCAGTCCCATCTCACACACCATACAGCACAGGGGCAATTTTCCTCCTGTTACATTCAGGCAGAGTTTCCCCTGGTTAAGGTGAACAGAAGAGTGCAAACATGACCTTGAACTGGTACCAGCTCTGGTCTGCTACCGAGTGAAGAGAAGATAACCCTAGGAAAGAAAATGGTGATGGCAAATGAAGTTACCTGCTACTCCACAGAGGTTTCTCTCAGCTGCTTTTCAGTAGCTTTCCATAAATATGTCCCTGTGTTTAGGGTCAGATTTCAAGTCTCCCCTCCACACCGTGTTGCTATCAGGAAAGGAAAGGCACAACTAAAATACCAGGCAGCACTACTGCAGCTTCTACCCCTGCAGGTGCTCAGGAGAGGATGACAAGCTAGTAACGCCTGCTAGCTCTGGTACAAAAGTGTCAAAAATATTTCTTTGGGGAGCATTTAAGACTCAGATCCTCTCTCAGGTTTCAAGAAACAGAGAACAAGGTGATGCTATCTTGAACTTACCTCTGCCTGTTTCCAGGGGCAGCTGCTGCTGCCGTGAGTGTTGTTCCATGCCCCAAGCAAGGCCAGACCTCACCAGCTCTCTATGCTGAGGAAGTCCCGCTTCTGCCAAAGGGTTGGGAGCTCTGCTCTCTGTTCAGTTCTCCTGTGGCTATTTAAAACCCGCAAGTAAACGTTCGCCAGATCCATCGGGAACTGCAGCATTTTTCCATATCTGTCAGAAACATCCACAAAACCTCACTGTGAATGAGACAATATGCAATTTAATGGTACTGTAATATTTAACGCACCATCTGTATTAAATTTGGTTGAAGGAATTTTGCATCTCCAGCATTAGTCAGTGCTGTGATGTAGCGAAATTTCCCTCATCTCCAGCAGAAAGCTTTTGCCACCTCAAACACTGCCTAGCTCCCTGCTGCTGACCAGAGGGCCCATGTACACAGTTTCCTCTTTCTAAATGAGTCCTTCTCACCCCATGAACTGACCATCAGAAGATGTCTGTTAAGCAGGAAACCCTCCAGCTTTTTCCTTAGAACCAATCTCAATCCTGATTTAAAAGAAAATAAAATTAAAACCAAGGCATCATGTATCCTTGTAACCTTCTCTGGGCTCAAGAGTAGCTGGACAAACAGGGTCTGCCCCTCAGTTTTATGTCAAAACACACTATTTCCAATGCAGGACTTGACAGCCTTCCAGAGAAAACAACACGCCAGGACTGAAACAGGGTTAGGAATGAGAGCAGGGAAAAATGATACCCAGCCTAGATAAAACCATAAGTATTGTCAGTCAGCAGGAGAGCAGGAACTCAAACATTTTTGGCAGGATACCCGAGGAGTGGGAGCATGGAGCATGGGGGTAGACAGCGGGGGTTGTTTCCCCAGCTCTTCGCAGGAGTGTAGACATCTTGCTGCAGTTTTCCTCCTCCAGACAGTGCTTTGAGATCCTCAGCTAAAAAGCTCTAAGTGCATCATATAAAACGTTTTTATTAGTCTATCAGGTGCACGATTGCAAGATCCCATTTTATAGCCACAAATAGCCAATAATTACCTTAGCATCCCATTAGCCCGAGTCTTCAGCCAGACTATTTGCTCGGGAACTCATCCATATTCACAAAGCAGGCCAATACCCCAACTTGGAGAAAGCAGTTTGGCACATTGTATTCAAGTCCATAAACTTCCAGTATAGAGGTGGCCTAATTATCAAGCTGCCCAGTTAATTTTTCATGGGAAGGACCATATCTGCTAATCTGTTGTTGAAAGCAGTGGCTGCAGGGTGAGTCCAGAAGCTGCCCTTCAGCTCTGGGGGTGCTGTGGCTGGTCAGTGCTTGCCCACCCTGCTACTGCCCATCCCGAAAGGAGAAATGAGAAGAAGAGAGGAAAAAGACAGAGGGAAAAGGAGAGAAAAATGGAGAAGGGAGGTGGTGAAAGAAACAAAGAGACAGAGCAAGGGGATGGGGCAAAACTAATAAATGGCATAAAACAGGGAAGATAACAGAGGAAGCAAACTAATGGAGTTAAAATCCATCATCGGATTAGCAGAGGGAGGGAGAACGATTCCTTGCACCAGGAGGTGCTGAGCTGCGGGAGGGGCACAGGCGTGCTGCTGGGGGCCTGCAGCCTGTGCAGGGGGGTTAGTGGTGCTGGCTGGGGGGAGGAAAGCCCCTGCATCTTCAGAGGTAATAAAAAAAAAAAGCTTTCAGACTTCAGCAGGCTGACTAAATTAGGCTGAATATAAAGGCGCTGTATTATTTCTCAATACGGCAGTATGAAAGGAGGCAATGGGTTTCTTTTGAAGCAGCTGCTGTGTAATCCTGGGCTTTCAGGTGTACTTCAACCAACCGCTCTCCTGGTTTCAGCAGGTTAACTTCATTAAAGGCTCCATCTACGGCTTTAATGTTCACTGAAATCCCACTGGGTGGGTACATTAGGCAGAAATAACCCCCGCAAGATGATTGCATGCTGTTGTTTGCCACAGTGAATGGATCTGGAGGTGGAAATGGAGGAGGGGGTCGCACAGTGACCCAGGCTGAAGAGGATAGATCCTGAAGCACTGTAACATGCCAATAGGCCTGGCCCTTTGCTAATGGCAGCAGAAGCCACTGCAGCAAAACCCCTGAGCTTGTGCAGAGCCATCCCACCTGACCTGCGAATAATCTTCTTGGTTCCCTCTTTGCTTTGGTATCCTCCTTCTCCACACACCCACTGGTACTGGACCCCATCTTGAGAGGTGGTGATTCCCCCACAGCTTCTTCTCACCTGCAAAGAAGAGATCATGGAGCTGTAAAGGCCATCTGTCCCTCCAACAGATCCTGGCAATTCTGTTGGCTTTGTTACTGAGGGCTTTGAATAGGGCTTGAGTTTCTTACCCTGCTGTAACCATGGGGTACAGTTAAGACTCGTGAAAAAACAAATAACCTCTTGCTTGTGTGAGATGACCCAAGCTCTCTGTATTCATCTGCTAAAAGCACCCAAAATGGCCCACTGACCATGGTCTCTGCAGTTCCCTACCCACAGAGCAGCATCTGGTCAGCTTCACGTTGGAGAACCACCAACTGGACCATGCTCCAGGTAGGGTCAATAGCAAATTTTTCACAGACTGAATTAGGGGGCATGTTTGTGGACCCCAGTCTACAAATTCAGTCACAGTCACAAACCAAGGGCCTCATATAAAGTCTGCTGAAGCTTGGTGGGAGTTCATCCATCAACTTCACCGATGTCTGGATGCGTCCCAAGTGGCTGAGCCCTGCAAAGCCAGCATGACGTCTTTAACTGTAAGTGCTGCCATTGACTTCCGCCGGGCTGACTTCCATGGTGTAAGTGTCACGCTCTGTAGTAAGTACTTACAGGGCTGTGTGCTCAGTGTTATAAAGGGCCATGACAGCAATCTTATTAAAACACCTCCTTAAAAAAACCCAAATTCTTAAACCAACAAGTCATTTAGACGTCCCTCGCCTGAAACTTGGCAAACAAATTCTTAGGCCAAAAGTGATTTCTTTTTTCTTATAAACAAAATGCCTTTACCATGGTTTGTCTCTTGGCAAGATAGAACCTGCCAAGAAAATGTGTGTGTATATTTTAAAGGTCTTTCTCCTTTGCTTATCATGCTTTAGCTTTGACCTCTCCCTGCAATGCCCAGGCACATTCCAGCATTGGCTTCCATGGTGGTACATCTCACAGGCCTCCCAGCAACTGAGGTTAGACACTCCCTCCAGCAGATAGCACATTCTTCTGGAACACTGTCATGGGGGAAGCCTTGAGCTATGATAGGTTTTCTTCCCCTTTTAATCTTTTATTTTCTTTGATGTTCTTTTTAAAATAAATTATTGTGTCTTATTTGTATTACAGTACCTGGCTCTGCAAGGTACCCCCTCTGCTGTCAAACACAGAGTCAAAGGCAGTTCTTGCCTCAAATAGTTTACAATTTCAAGAGACAAAGCAGACAAAAATGAAGAGCCAGATACAATGTGGATGACAAGCCTATGGATTACTTTTGCATTTAGTTAAGTTGTAAATTGTTGAAGGAGAGCTTGCCATTTAATTATCTCTGTGCAATATCAGAAGCAGGAACTTCCTTCTGATGCTGCTGGATACCCTGTTGTTTGGAGATGGGGCTTCAACACAGAGTGCTTATGTGAGGATGTTCCAGAAAGTCAGCAATGCCTAAGGGAGCCACTGCTTTTCACCTGACGTCACCAAGCATGTGTCAGTGACCCCAAAAATCAATCTCATAACACAAAACGCCAGGTATATTCTGATAATAAAAGACAGATGAGGATAGGAAAAGGAACAGATCTAGAGGATCCCACCTGATAGCTGGAAGCAAGGCTGAGCTGTTTTCATCATAGCCAAATACGCCTGTGTTTTGAGAATATTTCAAAGCATGTTTGGCACAGAACTTATATACATGCTTATCTTCCTAAAAATTTCAGTGGTGCTGTGATCTTACTGGAGACAGATGTGCAGAACATATCAGGCTGAATATCGTCTTCATACTGCTCCCCTTGACATACATGCACATCTGAAGTCAGACCTTGCATTTATGCTGCTTCCTAGACAAGAAATCCATAATCTCAGAGGAGCTCTGCCATGCTTCTTCTCCCTTCCTGTGAATATTTTGAGTCACAGTCATCACCTTTTCCCTCTGGGGATGGCCTTATCATTGCAGAATAGCTCTTCTTCCCAAGAGGTGTCTTCCCTCTTTCCCCAGGATCCTGTACACAGACCCCATTGATTTTTCAGTGTAACTTCTCATGGAAATCAATGGTGCTAAGGCTGTTTCACAGTTAATAGGATGGCACTGAGGCCCATGCCTCAAAAAACTACACTGGATGGTCCTCCAGGGAACTGGGACCTGCAGAATTATAGTCAGGAAGCTGCACATTTTCTGGGCAGCTTGTACAGCAGGGCAGTGTTTGCACCCTTGTGCTCAGCTGCCTTCACAGGACGATATAAGGATGTGGCCCTCTGAAAATTCAGGCTGTGCTTCTCAGAAGTTCAAACTTAGGGCTTATCACCAATAATTTATTAGAGAGATGCACTAGAATAATGATTATCAGGCACTCTGAAAAGAGGGGTGATTTTGTGTTCATGCAACTGCACACTCAGAGAATCAGAAGGGTGTTTTGGTCTTCCTGAGACTGACAGGTGACCCAGGACCCAACCCAGTGTAAGCCTCTGGGCAGTACTGGGCTTTGTTTTGTTTCCACATTAGCAAAATGGGACTGGTATTACCTCTTCTCTCCTACCCTTGCTGACTTCCCTCATCGATTCTGAACTCCTGAATGGTCTCTCCCCATCTGCAGCACAGTGGGTCCTGTGGCTACTGTAATACAAACAATCCCTAGTTGCAAGGGTTTTTTTTTCCCTCCTCACTGTGCTACATTTATCAGCATCAACCACAAGCCCAGCAGAGTCAGGCTTTGCCTTGCTCTCAGCACCTTAGAGCGTTTGGGTTCGCAAATCTTGTTATTAATAATACATCGCGCAAAGTTGGTACAGAGCTCAAAGTTTTCCATGTGTGTGCTGGAGTTTGATTGTAACTGTGGGTATCATTATCATCAAAGAGACTGAGGAATGGCAGCTTTTAGTTAAACAAATGGAAAGCTGTATTTAGTCTCTTTTGCCACATTGTGATAGGAAAGAATAAAGGCTTTAAATATATTTTACAGCTGCCGTTTCTTAGGTTTTTCTGCCTTACAATAGTCTCCGTGGTTCTGACTGGGAAGTTGTTGAAAAAGCTTTTTGTTTTTAAGCCTCCCATTGAAAATAATACATATTAATTGCCTCATTCCTGAGTTTGTTGTGGTGGAAATTTCAGATGGAGTGGGTGGAGGAACGAGATGTAACGCATCAACAGCTGAGAGGGGGTGCCCTGAGTGAGTAATGAGAGAGGGGGCTTAGATGACACACTGCTAGCAGAGTACGAAGGAGAAGAAATGTCTCCCTGGAACGTGAGCAGACAATTGGCAGAGGAGCCCAGGGCTCTTTGGGAGGAGCAGGGCAGAGGCAGAGCTGGGAAGGAGGAGCTGAAAGTGCTCAGCAAGGAAGCCAGTTGGGAGCAGGGACAATGGTAGAAAGGAGCAGCATGAAAGCGTACTCTTTGAAGAGAAAAAAAGAGCTGTATTTGTCATACTGTGGCCACCAAAAATGAATATCAATGAAGCAATTAGCTCTGTGAGCAATGGGACAAATGAATGCTGCTTTCCCAGAGGTGCTTAGCATGTAGTTGGATCCACGAGTGTATAATAAAAGTTGAGCTCAGCTTTTTTCTGTCATGAAGGCACTAACACAGTCTCTCTGCCCTACCTCTCCAGCTGTTTTTACAAATCTTGCAGGAGATGTGTATTTCTGATGAAATTGTCCAGTGGTTCAAAAGTTACTATGGCAGCAGCATAGAAACACGTGGTCAAATACCATATATAAGCCTCTTATTTTACTTCCAAACTTAAGCTTAAAAGTATATAGGTATATCCTAATACTTGCAACACAGTGCCATCACAAAGGGCTACAGGTATTTTAGGAAAGGCATGGTGATTGCAATTAGCTCCATTTTACATGACACAACTCAGTTACTCGACCCATTCTGTGCAGAGCAGAGGCCCAGAAGAGACAGGTTACAGTGTTGATGCCAAACAGAAGGTGAGCAGCAAAGAAGCCCCATCTATTAAACACAAGAAAGATGAATTTCTGGGATTTCAATCCAAATACTGAAATATAGCTGTGAAACGAAGTCCCACTTTAAAATAAGTCCCAATAATCTCATCCTGCTTCCATTGAAATCAATGGCAAAATTCCCACTGGTTTAAACAGGAACAGGATCAGGCCACTTCCAGACAGATTTACAGCCAACACATGCTGTAACACTCCCGTACTGCATGTGCTTACTTCTATTTCCAGCCATGCTAAAAAGTTATAGCAAATGCCTATGGATTTGTGCATATGAGTTATTGTGCTGCTAATGAGAGGAAGAATTACTTGAACATGGTTTAGATGGTCATCTGTTGCCAGCACAGATGAAATTGCTGGGTCATTCACTGGCTTCGTATCACTGTTCATCCCATTAGCATTTCCATTAGAATTATTGCAAAATGTAACTCAATTTCTCTTTTTTTTTGGTGGATGTGTGGAGGAACACAGGCTGTGTTTGCAATTAGAGCTGCTAAGGAATTGAAATCGAAGCCATAGGCACACTCTTGAGCTACAATGCAGCCACTAATGGATGCTCCTCTAATAGGACCTCTTCTGCTTAACCAGGAGAATAAGAGAGGTTCTAGGTAATGAAACAAACCAAAAATATCTTCTTACAGCCAAAGGCCTCTACACATAATGCATGCACACTCCTGCATTAGAAAGCATTGCCTAATTAATTCCCACACGCTCCTTGCTTTGGGCAGCTGAGTCTGTCCCTCTTAAATGTTACATTTGCAGTCTAAACCACACAGAGATCTTGTTTTTCAAAAGTGTTCCGGAGAGCCAGCAACCAGTGGGTTTCCCAGAAGCCATTGTTTCCCAGTCCCTTCGGTACCTAGGGCCCATGATCTTTGCAGCTATCATTACTGAAAAAAAGAAGAAAATCATCTCCCGGCTGAAACTTCCCTCCCCTCACTCCTCCCTCCTGGGAAAAAAAAAAAATCTATTGTTTTCCTGTAATTGATCAAGCATAAACATTCAGCTCTACAGTTTTACGACTAATCACTCTACTTCTAAGACACGTGTTCACAGCTATGCAAGGCACCAGCTGCTGTCATTCCAATGGATATTAATTTATATTGTCTCCCACTCCCGTCCTCCCTGCACGGATACACAAAGGGGTGGCGGCGGGAGCTTTAGATGAAGACATCTGCTTGAAAGGCAGACAGTAGCCGTGCTGCCGAGATTGCACCTGGACTTTCACTGGAAAATCAGACACACCAGTTGCTTCCTGGCACTCCAGGCTTTGGTACACGCAGGGGGTTTTGATTACTGTTATTTACGTATCTACCTTACTCCAAGGGAAATGAAATATTGGGACAGAGGGAGGGAGGCATATTTCAGGAGCAAAACTGAGCTGACTGAAATAAAATATCACAAGACGTGTCGTGCAACACAGGGTGGGTGAGGAGGGGGAAGAGGAAAGCAGAAGCCTCTAATTTTGCCCCTTTAAAAAGGTTCTTTCATTATGTTTGACTATGCTCAGCTCCTCTCTGAAGAGGCTGGCTGGTGCCTGGTCTGGCAGGATGAACCTAGCCACCTGCAACCTTGGGAGGAAGAGGTGGAGAAGAAAGAAGACATACTGGCTGTTCTTCTGTGAGATCTCATAGAGACAGAGCTCAACACTGGTGGCTTGAGCCTGTGATTCTGCTACAGCATACAAACCTAGTCTCCCCCTCCATCCCCTCAAGGCAGCTAAAGCATCAGACACAAGTTCACAAGCTTCCTTATCTGCAGTATGATGGCCACATCTGCACACATCGGGTACACAAACCACCGTGGAGTCTGCCACAGACCTCCTCTGGGACTGCCGCAAGCCACTTCTTCAGATGGCATCCCCGGGGGAAAGTCCTGTGCACAGGGACATACAGGGTCTAACATGCTCTGGTAGAACAGCCTATTCTGCTAAAGTGTTCAGATACTATCTCCCAGATAAAACAAAACTGAGGGTTTGACTACAGGGGATATGAAAGATTTCTTTCTCCTAAGAGCAGGGCTGTTTCCCAATCCCTTTGCGTTCGCTAATCAAATACCAATGTGACTGGGGTCACATTACATTATGGCTGTCAGCTCTAAGCACATGCTGTATTTTTCATGTCCTGTCCTGGTCTGCTGTGTCGTGTTGCTGTTTCACCCCCAGAGACAGCACTAAAAGACTTTTCCTTATTACTTGCTTTGTGGAAGCCCTGATCCAGGCTTGGATCTGGTGCTGCCACATCCCATGTAAATGACTAGTGAAAAGTTTACTAAGCAAAGAAGTTGGTTAAGCAGTTTCTCTGGGGCATTTAATTACACTAGTAAAGAGCTGAGGGATGCTAATGTGAAGTTCAGACAAGAGGTGCTGTTTGCCCACGTTTCCTGTAGCAAATTTTCAAAGTAAAGAACTAGGCTCAAACTGGGGACATATTTCACTCTTTTTAAGATGTAGATCAACATAAAGGTTTGGGATTCTTTTTTATAATGGCTGAGCTAGCAGGTTTCCTGAGACAAATCTAAAAATCCTTTCTTGTTATTACATTACATGCCTGAATTCCCACTGCTGTATACTACATGAAGTCACTTACCTTCAGCGAGTGGATATAAAATACTGACGTCTGGTGGAGATTTCATATCTAGGTATGTTTTGTTTTGCTTTTATGCCCAAGGTAACTGAGAATGTGGGTGCAAGTAGGGGATGGCATCTTTCTTCCCTGTTTTTTTCATTAGTTAAGCCGAACCTATTGATTCTTTTAGTAATTGCCTCAGAGCTTGTAGCTATGGGACTGTAACACAAAGCATCTCTTTCTGCTCTGTAAAATTTTCTCTGTTCCCTGAGCTCATGGTTTCACTCTAGTCTCCAGAGAGCTCCTTCTCCAGGGATGCACAGGTCTCAGGGCACCAGCCATGTGAAATATTAGTGCTCCTTTTACACATACATCCTTGAATAAGTCAAGATATTTTGAGACAGAAATGTTATTTTTAGCATACCTATCCCTCTGCCACAACCACTGCAAGGAAGAAGCTATGGAGCACTGACCATTGTGCCATTAGAGAGTTTTGACTGATTAGTCCCACTAAAATACAGGACTTCTCAAAGATGACATCAGGAAGTAGTACATTTTAACAGACTCTTGCCATTCCCTTCTTTTCTATAAAGAGACAACATCTCCAAGGGGCAGACTGCAGATGGTATTGTTTGTCTCTTAGTGACACACATATCCTAGGTTGAAGTTTCATGGAGAATTGTACCCAGGCCACTGGTAAGTCAATATCTCTGAAGTAGTGTCCATTTAAAGGACTGCTTTCTAGCTGCACTCTTAGGCAGAGACCTAAGGTCTCAAGGCAGATCAGGGAAGAGTCTTATCTTACGGTCTCATGTTCCCCAAAACTCTTCCGCTGGATTTCCCAGTCCATTACCCACACTTTCTGTCAAGGTTGTCCAGATTCCTAGGAGCTCTGAGCCAGATGATATTGGGATGATTTACTGAGAGTGTGAGATGACAAACAGACTGAGGCAACCCTTTCCTTGTGGCCTTGGTTCTTGGAAGGAGCTTAGGGAGAGTGGCTATGAAGCATGCACAGTAAAAACCTTCACTGCCTTAGCCTATTCCACTCCATGTCAACATGGAAATTCTACACAGAGCACACACGCACCAAAGGGAGAAGCACATTGTTTGTTTTGGTTCTTTTTTTTCCAGTATTAGATGAACTATTGGATGTCATCTGGGATAAAATCTCAGGGCTTGTCCACACATTGATCTGTATACTAGCTCTGTGCAATACAATTCTGTGTAGAGCCCTGTATTTGAAATAACAGCTGCTTTTGTTTGTTTGTTTGGGTTTTGTTTGTTTGTTTGTTTTTGCTTACCTTGCTTTTCAGAGTGCCAGTGATTTCTGTGTGCAGCCAGTGCTCCTCTCTATGCAGGAGACAAGAAGGATTTCTCTCTTGAAAGGGTTAACTGTGTTGTGTTTGCAAAGATCTTGGAGCATTCCAATCTCTGAGTGCCAAGTCATCTCTTTCCTGCTCTTGCTTCCAAGTATTACGGTTCTGTGGGCCAAATACAAGTTACTGTTACACATACCACAGCTCAGTCCAAGGGAGAGTAAAGATGCAGCTCAGGTCTCCAGCCCTTTCTATTAACTTAAGGTGTCTTTGTGCCCTGGAGCTGTGCCCTCCCTGTGCAGGAGGGACTCACATGGTCTATAGCTATTGGGGTGTCAAGCCTTTGGGGCTGCCTGTCTTAGGAAGGCACAGAACAGCTGTAAAACAGCTACACTTAACACTTTATCCAGCCTCCATCCAGGACCATCAAATAACTACAAGATCACCAGTTGCTGGCACCACTGAGGAAAACCATCCCTTGAAATGCAACAAAGTCCCCAGGGCCTCTCATGGCAGAAGTGAAGGGGAACAGCTCAGCCATCCAGGGGCAAATGCCTGTGACTATGACCAGACTATACAAGTGCCTAGGAAAGGTGGAACTGGAAAATGATCCTATCTGCCCCGACATCACTTCCCCGTCTCCCTGCTGCTGCCAGCAGTTCAGCACCTCTCCACTTGCACCATGGCGAAAGGGGTGACAAAAGAACAAAAGAAGCATCTTTCCCTGCCTTGTCACATGAGATGCAGATAATAATCAGGAGCAGTAGAGGTTGTGATGGCCTACTCTGTCTGCTCAGAGTGGACATGGGCCTGCTGGAGCCAGGAGAATCCAGGAGGAGGGACCTGCCTGAGGGGGCTCTCATCTTACTCCCTAGACAGGAGGTGAAGGGCTGTGGAAAAGAGGATTGGAGGGCTAGGACATGGCCAGACACAACGCTGTGGCAGGAATTTCCCTCTCCTAGTTGGTTTCAGCCATGTTAGCAGCCCGCGCGCTTGACCCTGGCTGATCAAAGCCTCAACAGGACATTGCCTTCATCTTCCTGCCCTGTCACCGACAGCAGGGGCATGAGTTATTTCTCTTTTGTGTGTGAGGCCCTCCTCCTGGGGACCTCATCTTCCCTCTAATCAAATAATCAGATGTGTTTATTGTTGTGGAAATCATGCCCTCCCCTGAAATGCCTGACCAGCAACAGCTTCCTGGCTTTGTCTGCAGCCCTGAGGCCTGGATCCCACCTCTCCTCTGGCGTGGCCTGGGGGGGGCTCTTTGGGGGTGGCCAGTCAGTCACTCAGGGGGCCCATCCTGAGTGTTGTGCCTACACTGAGGGGACTTCTGAGAGGACCTCTGAGGGGACTCCAGCAGACAGGAGTGAAAATGCACCCATACCAGGGTTTCTCTCTCCATGACCAATCTTTCCCAAGGGAGAAAAACAGCCACATCCCAAGAGAAGGCTTGCATTTGGAGAAGATACTGTGCCACTAGGACACTCAAGTGAGAGAGAGGATGTCCACAATCATGGTGCATCCCCTACCTCTGCAGAAGCTGTCTGAAAAGTCTCAAAGCTCTCCTTGTCCAGCCACAGTGGCTGTGAGGAATGATGTGCCAGCCCATCCTGGGTCCGACAGAAGCTGGCCGGGAGCTCTGCTCACCCATTGCCATCTTACCCACTGGGGTGGAGCTGCCAGTGAGGTGGGCTGGCCCCACACCTGTGAGGGGCAGCTCTTTCTGGGACTCTCACCCAACTAGCCACCTCTACTAATGCCCACTTTGCCCTGTGGGTACTGAACCAAGACAAGCTGTGCACCACAGCAGGGCCCTGCCCTGCAGTGCCTCCACACCCATTCATTTGCCTGCAGCCCCAGCCTGGGGGACACACCACTGCACCGACCTTCTGCTAAAGTGTCTTCTTTTGCAGCCTCTCCACTTCAGACAACAATGTGGCTAATTTGTCTCCTGCGCCTCTCT
>VWZY01008407.1:80437-107258 GCA_013399075.1 Chloroceryle aenea
CCCCATGTTATATAATGCTTTTTTTTTTTCCTCTGATTCCATATCCTGTTAGGAAAAGAAATGTCCTTACTGCACAGCACCAGTCTGAATATTTTTTTTTTTCCATCTCTTTTCCTGTGTTTACACTCTCACAGGGCAGCATTTATTAATGAGAGGATAAGGACAACTTAAAACATCTTGGCCTGAGAAGGCTCACAGCAGGGGTAAAAGCAAACTGAGCCCACACCCTGCTTAATCATCAGCCAGTGCTGGCCCAAGCACCAGGGCAGCCCTGCGGGCCTGGGACCCCCCTGCCTTCAGCAACCCCACCACCCCTCCCAGCTCCCCTGCAAACACAGAGCCTCAGAAGTGTCAAGGCAGTGCACGGTTGGTCGTCTGTGGTTGAACCGCTGTATCCAGAGCCTGCCAGCCTCACACAGGGACCCACGAGACGTGCCTATCTGTGCTTGGCATTTGTTGGGCCTATTTTATGTTTTCATACCAATCGGTGCTCTGGCTTGTGAACCAAAGCTCTGGCTATAGAAGGTGTGGGGACAAGGGCAAGATAGAGGTGAAAGGAGCAGAGTGAACAGATACAAAGTAGTTTTTAAAAATAAATAAAGGATTTCTTAAAATTAAAACAGCTTAGCAAATTAAAGCAGACAGGCAGGCTACTTGGCAGCTAGAGGATAAAGGTAAACATCCTGAGTATGTGATGCATCAAAGCATTCCCCAAAACAGAGGGCCCTGAGAGCAGCCCTGTGTGCTTGGTACCCAGACCCTGGTGTGGTGAGGCTGTTTGCAAAGTGTGATTTTATTCCTGCCCCTGGGAGAATGGAGACAAGCATGTATGCCCAGGGCAGCAGTGTGCCCAAGCTCTCCTGAGATGAAGCAGCTGATATGTGTATTGTTGGCTCTCTACACCTAAAGCACAAATCCGGCTGGACT
This sequence comes from Chloroceryle aenea, assembly GCA_013399075.1. NCBI lineage: Eukaryota > Metazoa > Chordata > Aves > Coraciiformes > Cerylidae > Chloroceryle > Chloroceryle aenea. The sequence goes on from VWZY01008407.1 coordinate 81,365, forward strand.
TAACCTCATTGAAGTCAGTGAGAGAACAAGTGCTTCTTGTTCATTGCAAACATCCAAGAGCAGACATGTAACAAAACAGACAAAACTAAAGCTGCACTTCTTGAAACACTGCCCAAACGCTGTCCATGCTGGGCAAAGGGCTCCCATTGTTCTCCCAGAGTCTGCAGGGACATGGAGGACCTGAAGCTCAGCTGGCAGACAGGCTCCTCTCTCACCTCCAGGACCTAGGGAGCACCAGACAAATGTCACTGCTGCTGGCCAAACTCGTGACTGATACAATCCACATTACAGGATGACTTGAATCATTTGCTGGCATCCTGAGCCAGCCCCTGCCAAGGGAACAAAAAAGTCCTACAGAAAAAATACCACAATAGAGCCTGCCTGGCTATGCTTCAGGACCTGGTGCTCTGGTCGCCACCTTGCTGTCCCCTGTACCCCTCACATAGGAATCTTTAGGTAGCAGCCATCCTGAGCTGAGAAAGCCCAAGTAGGTAGGAAGCTCAGCATGCCCTGCACAGCTACACTGTCTTCCCTGGTGCCCCGTGTCCCCAGATCATCAAGGTGATATGTGTGTTCCCTGTGATCTGCAAAGGGGAGAGGGATCCCAGGGCTACCTGGTGCCTCCACACATAAGTCATCCCAGAAAAGGGAAAAGCCACAACCTAAGTGAAGCCTCATGATTTCTACTCTTTTCTTAATGCTAAACACAGAAGAAATCCACAAACAAGAGCCTCAGGAATTCAAACTTGGTGAACGCTGCCTCTGCTCTCAGGAAACTTGGCCAGAAGTAAACGTGCAGAGGAATGTAACCGTTGCAGAAAATGGTGCTTGGCTTTTCAAATCCAAGCCCCTAAATACATTGTGCTTTGGCTGCGATTTAGCATTCTTACTTTTCTTTCCCTTTTCTGTTTTGTAGCAACGGCGGACTAACCACTCTCCAACCCATCCTTACCCACCCAGCCCTGTTCCATCACTGCTCTGTCCACTCTGTTGTGGCATCAAAACAGTTTGGAGACAGAGTTGGGGAATGATCCATGTGAAAAACAGCCCAGAGAAGAAAAAAAAATCAGTCTTTTTTTTTTTTTTCCCCAGTGGCAGCTCTGTTGCCTTTGTTCTCTCACAGCAATGAAGATCCCTACAATTGGGGAGGGGGAAAGTATATGGGGGATAGTGTGGGACCAAGTGCTAGGAAAGAGTGATGGGGCAGGAGGGGGACACTAGCAGCACAACTGCATTAAATGCACATAAGACCAAGCCCTCGCTATCTTTTTGTTAAATATAAAGAAAAAAGACTGGCCTGGAGGTCTTACTTCCAACAGAAAGGAAAATGGAACAAGGAAGTAGGGAAGCAAGGAAAGACACTTTCCATAGTAAAGAGGATGTGTACGTATGCCTCTGTGAACAGACCCAGAAAGACCCTTCTTGTACCTAACACTCTGGTAACTGAATGAGCTGTGATTGATTGAGCCAAATCTGAATGCAGAGCTGGCAACTGGGCATGCTAAGAGTGCCTTTGATTACTTCTGCTTGCTGAAACAGCCAGCAGGCTGTCAGGCTCCTTAACATAATCTTAGGGCAGCTTTACGACTGTTACAACTTACTCTCTGGTTCCAGTCTCCTTAGACATACCACCTTCCCACCCTGGGCAGGCCCGTGAGTGCGCTGCAGCTGTGCAGTGGCCCCACTGCCCGTCCTGTAGCACTCACCCACTGCGGCAACCCTGGCAAACCCTTTCCACAGCCAGGGCAGGGAAAAACTCCCTGCAAACCCAGCCTGCCTCTGCAAATTGTCGCTTAGAGGTGCGGGTGTTGAGGCGACATGCAACATCTGGAAATGCTGCTCTGTCTGAAAACTTCCTCACTTTGCTGAGCATGGCTCAGATCCGGTTCTTCTGTGCATCCACCCACTCACAAACTAAGAGTTGACCGTTTTAACCGCTTTTCTCACGTGCATACATCACTGTAACTACTGATGCTCCCTCAGAGAGAGGGAATGGCTAAAAATATTTTGGGAAAGTGAACTGGCTTTTAGATCAAAAGCAGCTATATTTAAGTATATATGCATGCATGTATGTGGACATAATATACCTAGGAGGAAGTGAAAAGGGAATGAAGTAGGAAAAGAGGGCTCGCTTATTTACTTATAAACTAGTTTCTTCATATTTGTTCTATTTTTAATTCTCTTTTCATTCCTAGAAAAGTTATGGCAGATGAAGCCTCTTAAAATCATATCTTGCTGGTTTGAAAATCTAGGCTGCAATTCAATTTTTTATCTTTTTTTTTTTTAATTTTTTTTTCCCCCTGTACTCTGGATTGAAGGATATGATGTATGAAAACTCCAATTTAACAGAGCCTAGAGATTAAATCACATTGCGTAGGTAAGGTTTTGGCAGAGAAGTAGACTTTGCTTCCTAACCATTACCAAGAATTCCGAGAAGAATGGGGTAGGTTTTAATGTACGTTTACTTTCCTTGTAATGAATTTTAATGACAGCTTTCACGTCTGCTTCTGTGATTCAGAAGAGAAAATTAAAAACCTACACCTTGAAACTTATATGACAATGCTGCTAACATCTTGCAGCTTCTGGCATTATCTTGGAGAACCTTTCAGTCCTGTTTCTATGGCACATTGTTTTCCTCACAAAATGTATTTTAAATATAAAACATTGAATGTTCATTGCTTCTTTATAGAATTTGTATTCATTACCTGCTAGAGGCAAAGGGCATGGTTTTATATAGAATCCTCACTGAATGTCTTATTTTGCAATTTTACTCTACTGTACATATTTCCCAATAAATTATTTTCTTTCAGATGCAGATATTCTTCTGGAAAAGTGAAGCAGAGCTGTTTCCTCTGTACTGAGGTTTTTTTTTTATCTGTAAGTACAGCCAATGCATCTGGCTTGGGTTAGTTTGTCAGGCATATTTTGGGAACGGTTTGAGAATTAATTCTGTTTTAAAGACTATAATCACCTTTTTGGCCCCTGAAACTGGTTCTGTATTTCTGTGCCAGGCCAGCAATAAAACAGCTTTTGTGCAAGTCAAAGTCTTGTTCTAGACAAGCAAAAATACGGTGGAGATAAAATCTGTGTCTTTCTTGCAATCTATACTCACAAAACAACTGATTACAAAAGTGACTGCAACTTGTCCCTATCTGTAGGGACAGCATAGCCCCAGCCTGCACTGCACAGGAATGCCAGCCCTGAGGGCCACATGCTTTGACTCCTATCGCTTTCAGGTGCCAGTAAAACTCTTGGTATTGGTTATCTACATTCACAGATGGCTAAAGGCTTCTCAGGAGTGAAGACAAAAGTTGTGTTTGAAGGTCAACATGGCTTTGGTGTTGTCAGAGATTGGGGGAACCAGGGATGAAAGAGGCAGTTAGGGAAAGGGACTTTTTGGTGTCAGTGGTACCCAGGAAGGTGAAGGGAGGTGTGTGGGGAGGAGGCTGTGAGATTTGGGTGGTAAGATGTGATCTAGGGGAGGGGGCAGTGGTAGGTGAAGTGTCTCTTTCTCTCTCCATGCTGGTTAATAGGTTTCCTCACAATTCCTATTTGCCCTTCTGTTTCCTCTCTCAGGCATGGGTGGGACAATGTCCTCTTCTCTTCACCACCTAGTTCCTGCTCAGGTCTGATAACCTCCCAACCAACCTTCTCCTTCCCACCCTATTTTAATTTCTCATCCCTTTTACTTTGCTCTAGTTGCCTCTCTCTGTAATTTCCTATTCTCCTCCACTCCTCTTCCAAATTCCCAGAGCATTCCTGTCTCTCTGGTTGCCTGTATCAGCCCATGAGGAAAAAGAGCAGCAGAGCTACCCTCCTTGATGCAGATCCTGTGCTTGGGAAGTAGGATCCCTTCTCAGTCTCATTTGTTTCCACACTTTCCAAACCACACCTCAGCGCTTTCCTACCTCCTCTCCAGTGATGAGTGTACCAAACGCAGGGACCCTGAGCAACCTCCTCAGGAGGCCTCCAGAGCCTTTGATCCAGATGCCTCTAGGTTTTATTAGAAGTCCTGAATGCCTTCTGGGAGGCTGCAGGAGCAGCCCAGCTTCATTCCATTGCTGATAACGGCATTTTGGTTCCTGAAAGCCTCCCAAGTAGCACAGCTGTCACAGTCATCACCCCCAAGAGGCTACTGTGCTCTGCCTGCAGGTAGTGCTCACCTGCTGCCACACTGCAGCAGTTCACTACATTTCTGCTGGGGTGAGTAACTCAGTTCCGAGACCCTCCACGGGAAAAGGCACAACATCCCACGCTACTTACAGCAGACTACAGGTCTCATAGGGTGTGGCCTGGTTCATTATCATTCATCAGATTAATTAATAGTCAAATGGCTCCACATACTTCTTTATGCAGATACAACAGGGCCTGCAAAACATCTTAATCTGAGCCCAGGTCCCAGAGTGCCGCCATAAGGAAACCGTGGGAGACCAGTGCCAAGGCAGAAGGAGGTGCTTATGAAACTACGGTTACTGAGTTTCCAGCTATTAATACACTCCTAGCTTGTCTTTTGCCTCTTTGTACAACTTTAGCAGGAGAAACTGAGGCATCAGCATTTTAATTATCCAGCCATGAGTGTAAGTTATGACCCAGTAAATTTAAAAATTGGTATCTATGTCAATTATAATTTGATACATACTAAAATTGACTCAGAGTGGCCCGTGACCCATCTTGGCCATAAATACTAAGTTCTGCATTCAAAATGTTTTAGAGTGCTGTACACTTTTATTCTTACTGAAGCATTACTGCAATCTCTGCTATACCTTCTACTGTAAACCTTCTGCACTTTTCTGGCCTTCTGTTTTGTTTTTACTTTTTCCTTACTCTTTTAGTAAAACAGAACTTATCTTAGAAATACTACATTCTTACTTCTCTCTGTTCTAGTGACTTTTAACTTAAATATGTTATTTTGAAAATGACTTCATCTAACATAACACTCCTGCCTGAATCTCAGTGTGTTCTCTGACCCATAGCTCTCATCCCATGAAGATACACGCTTGCATAATCTGGTGTATGAAAACTACTGTCATCAGCTTCAGTGATAAGACCCACGTACCTCAAGTTAAATACCTGTGTAAAGGAGTCCTAAATCTCTGGCAAGACAGTGCTGCAGCCATCTCGCTGAAATACAGCCTCAGCTGGTTGGACCTGGTACCTGCTATTTGGCTGCAGAACACCTTGGTTGTTACCAACAGCAAGAGAAGAGCCTGATGCTGAGATGAAACTGGAGAACATGCAGCTGCCTAAGTTGGAATTCACCAAGATGACAAGGGACTTCTCTCCTCAGAAGGCTCAAAAGGCTTCTCCTTTCAATCAGGGCTATGAAATCAGGACTCCAGCTCTACAATGGAAGACAATGCAATGATGATTTATTTATTTTTTTTTTCTACAAGGCAGCACATGGCTGTTGTGTTCTTTGTTGATTATTTTTTAAAAAAGTCACCTTACCAATTCTTATCCAGCCTGATCATGCATGATCTTCTAATATTCAATCACATCCAGGGGTGAGGATGACTTTGTAGATATAAAGAAGAGAAAGACTCTACATACAAATACATAGTCATATATTGTCTTAAAGCCTTTATTTTAATGCAAAATAAAACAGGTAAAATTTATATAGCCATATGTAACAAAAGATCAAAATCTTTGATGTGGTACTAGTAAAAAGTCTCAATTTGTGTGTGGAATTTCTCCCTCCAAATGATCATGCATGATTTTTAAACCAGTTTCAATTAAACACACGGGTATTTTCAGGATCACAAACACCTTACCCTCCCACCAGCAGAACAGTGTCTGAAAAAGCCTTCTCTTTTAAGCAGAGATAGTCAATTTCACCTCCAATTTTGCACAGAAGGCTTTAGAGACTCTACAGAACAACTGTGATGGAGAGCACAGGTGTAGAGCCTTTTGGAAGTGCAAAGCAGCCCCTGCTCAGAGCAGAGTGTCAGGATGTGGCCCTGGCAGAGCAGTCAGTAGGACTCACAACACTAACTCTCTGATAAACAAATCTGTGATGGCTGGGAGGAGGAGGAGGTAGCACAATTCATCTGTAAAAAAATTAGGCAGCATGTGAAGCTATTTCTAGATCAGAAATCTGGAGTGAATTTGAATTCAGGGCTACATGCACTTTTTCAAGGCAGGAGCCTTTTTTTTTTCTTCTAATGCTTAGTTCCCCCTTTACTTTTTTTTCCACAAAGGCCAATTGATATTTCTTTACGCATCTGAGGGGTGCCTAGAGACTTCTGCATCATAATATATCACAGTGGTAATGTCTGCTCGCAGGCCAAGATCATGGCTCACTAGTGGGTGGTCACTCAGAAAATCCACAGGCTCTTTTTCAATCTCTTAATCTTTCAACTGCTGGGCCCAGCTGGCCCCGTGCCAAAGCCAGAAACGCAGGCTGCACGCCACCAGCTCAGGAAATCAAAGCTTCCAGCTTCACGTCAGAATGGGCCTCTCTCCCTTTTGTCTTGATGTGTTCACACACACACTTAGGGCACGTTGCTCCCGTGGCAAACCCAAACCCTCCCTTCACACCCACCACGTCAGGAACTTTACTGCTGGACTGGCACATTTTGGATGAGGGAGCGCGAGGCAATTATGTGTCAAGAGCATTTCAGACTCATAATTTTTCCAAACATATGGACATATGGGGAAAAGAACAACTTGTTACTTAACGGCTCTTTTGGATTTTGCAAGTGTGTATTTTCAACCGTCAGTTGTAGCACCTCGTGAATTCTGCACGGTACATATTTTTCCACAATATGGTGCTAAAATCATACATTTTACACTGCAGAGAAGCTGACTATATATACTGTACTTACACATTTTACTTTTGAAAATACTGTACCTCTACCAGATATTAAACCAGCAAATGGCAATTTTCTCCCAGAACAATGGCACCAGAGATTGATGAGATGCTCTGTAATACTTTTTGGTCGTGTTCCCCCAGATAGGTCAGACTGTTGTTCTGTTGTTCCTCCTTAGCTCCTCACCTGTAGGGTGCATCCATATATTATACTTGTAGCATCTTTTTTTTTTTTTTTTCCTGAAGCTCTGTACTGATCCAACAGCAGAAGCATTATTTAATAACCTGTTGGGTAAGATTAACAGCTCAGAAGGTGTTTGCTTGATCTGTCTGCCTCAACCGAGTGGAGCCGATGCAGTCAAGAAGAGCTCTTAAGGAGAGATTCAGGTTGCGGGAAGACAATTGTACAGGTCCTTCAAATACTATAAATAACCCAGGAGCTGTTTCCATCCAGATTTTATTCGGCCCTGGCTCCTGAAATACTGTAAATAGGCTCCATTCACTGTGCTGTGATGCCATTTGAAGGGTTAGTTGAGAGTGATTTATAAAGGCAGTAGCTTTTATTCAGAGCTGTTCCTAATTGTGGCCTGGCTTGATAAAGCCACTGTCGCAAACATACCAGTTTCTTTACAGATGGATCAAATGTATCACGGGTTATATTTCAAGGAGGGAAGGGAAAGTATTTTAATTTGTTTTTGCTTCACTTTCAGTGGGCCTTCATAACACCAGCGACTACCCTGTGGCTGCCAAATCCTGGCTGAGTATCCTACAGCATCTAAAACTCTTTGAGAGAAGTACAAGGCTGTGTACAGCACGTACACGACAGGAAGAGTTTCCTTGGGGAATGCGCCTTATTTATGGAGGGTACTGAGAGACATCCAGCTTTACATCCAACCCTCCCTCCAGAGGATTTTCCCTCCTACATTACTAGGGAAGAGGGCAAAAAGAAATGGAACAAGAACCAAACACACTTGCTTCATAATCAGTTGCATTCCTCCCCCTCTCTCCCTCCCACCCATGCTTCCTCCTGACTGGATTTAGAGCTGTGCCTGCCCCTACCCCAGAGAGTCCAGCCCTGTATCTGAATCACAAAGATCATCCACCACCACCCCAAAGTTGCCTCCTTTTTCCTGCTTAGCAGCCTAGCTGGTGGGTAGAGATTGGTGTGAATGCAAATGCCAGCGTCAGCCAGGCAGCTGAGCAGCTGCAAGTGCTCCCTGTGCCTCATGGTTATGCCAGTCTCTCATCAGCATTAGCAGCACAGAAGAAACATTGGCTGTGATTAAATGCTGCTTCTGATCAGGGCCATTACCTACTGGTGGTGGCCCCTGGAAAGCAGCAGTCAAGACTCACCCATGCACCTTACGGACCTTCTATGAGCCCTTTTCCCACAGATGTCTAGTAAAGGGACTCGCTTCCAGTGGGACAAACCTTCATGGTGATATTTAATACCTGGGAAGTGACCTGCGTGATTTAATCTGTTGCATACCAAAAGCGTCAAAAAGACATCGAAGAAATCCTTGGCCAGGTCAAGGTTTCTCCCTGAGGAGGAGAGGAGTACAAATGGTTTAATAATACTCCCAAAAGGCAGAAGTCGAGAAATTAAGGACACTTGGAAGCTTGAAAATATGTATTTCTAGGTGGCAAGACTGTATGGTTTCCCTGTGACAAAATACTTGAGACAATTCTCTAAGTACCTACAGCCCCGTTGGGCCAGGAAGCACAGGTCCCTGAGGCCAGGGAAATGCATTTCTGACCTCCTCCCAGGCTGCATGGGGCAATGAGCTGGAGACATACCTCACCAACCTGTTGCCCCACAGCGCTGCTCTCTCCCTCTCCCCACCCACATCTTCTCTCTTCCTATACACTGCTGCAAGTAACTTGCTACAAGCAGCTATTCTATGCCCAGCCCCCCTGCCATTGCTTTCCTTGTCTTTTCCCTCACCCCTTGAGTGAAAAGCTCCTTTACCCACTGGCCTGATGGACCCTGGCTTACAGGAACTTGAGTAGTTTGGCACTTGACGCTGGCCTGGTGTTGCCTGAGGCTGAGCTTCACTCAGGGGACGGAGGGTGGACCCCACAGTGATGGGCGCCTTTGCACAGCAGCAGGCTTGTGGGGGGTCAGAGCATGCTGCTGGCAGGAACTTTGCTGGAACCCCCGCTGGAGCGGGTGGGAGAGGCTGCTCCACCAGAGCCAAGGCAGCAACTGATACAGTAACTTAATAATATGAATTATGGAGTCTACGTCTGTGGTCACCTCCTCAGCCACTTCTTACAGGCCAGCTCTACTGAAACTCCAAGAGCGACGCTTACTGACAGCAGGAGGGGATCCCATCTCCAGGGTTACATTTAAAGGGTGCACACTACAACTAAGAAACGCTCACAAGTACACACGTGCACATCTACAGACACACACTTCTCAGGTAGCTCACTGCCTTGTCCTCCGCGAGCCTGCCCAGGCACGGCAGATGAGGCATGAGATGCCTTACTCCAAATGCAGCAGGTGCAAGAAGAGGAGAATCTTGATACACAAACTGCAAAAAATGAAGGCTACAAGATGGCAGCCACGACCAAACAGAGAAAGGAAGACAGAGGCCAGATTACAAATCCAGAACTGCAGCATCCTTAAAGCACAGAGCTGCTGGTCTGAATGTGCCTGGAATGTGGCCACGACCTCCGCGGCAGTCCCTTGTCAACTCATGGATCCGGCTGGATTACACCAGATCCCCAGCTCTGCACGAAGTCCATGCTGCATGCTGTGTTCTCACTTAAAGGCTCTCCAACAGCACTCTGAAGTAAACTCTGGTGATACCACTGCCCTTATACAGACAGCTACGTACTGTATAGGTGTAACTGGATTCAGTAAATAGCCCTGAGGTGTATTAAGTGTTGCGCTTCATTTCTAGCAGCCACTTTCTATTTTTAAAAGGAATTAAAAAATACTCAACTGTCTGGTACCTCACGTACTCAAAACACATCGTACCTCCTGTGGCTTTAATTTGCCTGTTAGAAAGCACCTATGCTGAGCCCAGCTCAGTAAGAACAACTCCAGGTCTCGTGTGCCATTCTTACAGGCAGCTACACTTGGGAACAGCTCTACAAGGATGATGTCCAACAGGCTGTGCTGGCAAGTCCAGTGCATGGCTATACAGCTGCAGTCATAGGGTTCTTCTGCCTGGGATCCTGTTGCCTGTACTGATACTGGTCAGGACTGGTTCCTCGGTGTCGGACAATTTCATTATAGGCTGGTGCTCGGTGGGACTGAGGAGGGGAAGGTGGCACGTCCTGTCGGAGGGGTCCTTTATGCTGGTTTGTGACGGGCTGGGCTGGGTAGTACTGGGGGTACCTCAATTCTGCCACTCTTGCGTCTGGTGTACGGATGTAGTTCCCCTTAGATGGGTGGACAATAAGCTGTCCTCCTTGGTAGTAGGGAAGATCTCTCTCCTTGTACATTACTCGTGGCCCTGTAAAATATTCCAGTGGCTCTGCAGGTCCACGCCTGAGAAGGAAAAACATAATCAAGCATATAAAAAGGCAGTCTACTATCTCAGAGACGCATTATTGTACTCGCAGTCTATGTTTACTTTGGGAAAGGAAATGCAACCTCAAGCATGACAGGTCCAGATGAATCAAAAGAACTTCTGAAGGATAACAAGTCTCCCACCTGCATGCTACAAAAGTCTGTAACACCCAGGACGCTGGAGGAAGGGTCCAGTGCACTTCATAGGTCTTTTACAATGGGGAAGCACTGGAGCCCTTCAGCTCCCAAAGTCAGCCTCCTGTGATCCATTTGCCATAATGGAAACAAAGCTCCTTTAAACAATGCATGAATCTTATCTAGCCTGAGGATAAACAGATGAGTTGGGTCTGCAAGTCTGCAAATCCCATAAGCTTTATATGCACAAATATTCATGCTTTCCAAGCCATTTCCTACTTTTTTTTTTCTCCTAACATGCCAGACTGTAAAACTTACCAAACACCATGGTTGGAAAAACTGGAACTCTCAGAAGAAACACTAGAGATGTCAGGCTACAATACCTGTGTTTTGTGGGCAAGCTGCCAGTGTGGCTTTAAAAAAACCCCAACCTCCTGTGATCTAGAAGGCCTGATATTACAACAGCCCTGTAACTTGTCTGTATCAGGATGAATCTGACAAGCTCTAATTCCTGTGAAAAACAACACGTGAAACATGTGAACACGTCATCCCTGGGGATGTGCCATGGAGTCCTCTCTGTAGCTTTCTGCATCTTAATTCCATGATTTGCACTAATGAAGCATTGGTATTTTTTCCTAGTACAGCTTAACTTGTGATACTTTTGAAATGGCAAAAATAATTGTTCTCACAGACATGTCACCAGAGCATCCCCAAAAGTTCAACTCAATCAGGAGGTTTTCCCAGTCTGATTGCAAATGTCTTTGCACTTTGGGCAAAACCTCCCATTGACTACAAAGCAAGCTTTGCTCTGAGTGAGAGCTGAAGGAAGATGGCAGGTTTTTGATCGAAAACAGAGGCTGAAAGTATAAATCAGTTACACCTGTTCTGTGTCTTTGAGACTGAACTCATAAACTGTTTAAATATTCTTTGCACAGATTTATTTAAAAAGTCATCATTCTGGTATAGCAGATCAGGTGTTCACAATTCATCAGTGCCTCTCTTTTGTCCACACGGATTTTACAAGAATACTTCCCCTTTCTTAATCTGGGCTCCCAGAATACACTGGAACTTGAACTTGTTTTGTATGAAATAAAACAAAACATGTGGTTTCTGCTGCACTCGTTTAAGCCCATGGGGTAAATCATGGACATAGGCAATGAACAAACATTATCTGCCTTGAAATGAACCTACAATTCTCCCCCTGGAATAACTTAGTGCAAATGTTTCCTGTTTAAAATGTAAAGAGCAAAAGGAAGAATTCCAGGCCTTGGACTTTTAGGACTCTATGCTCCCCAGAGACTTTTTGCTTTAAAAACAGAACATTATAAAAGACATGCACTCCCAGCTTCCCCTCCACCTCCTGGTGAGACAGACCAGACAAAGTGCTGAAGGGCCTGAAGCCACCCTCTGAGATACTAAAAGGACTCTAAACTGAAGTATTGAAACAACTGCTGTCTCTGCTTACACACCTATGCCTTGCAACAAAGTCTGATTTCCATAGTGGGCCAAAGAGCTGCTCCATGCATTTCTATAAGAAGACTTGTTTACTCATCAATCCCATCACACTCGGCTTTTAATTCCTCTGTGTGCAAAAATATACTTCCAATCATAAAAAGGCTTCTGTGATGGTAAAAACTGCTTTGTGGCAAGCAGCAAACCAACAGGAACAAACACCAAACCTATACACATCACCTTTTAATATAAGAATAAGAAAAATCCTGTGTATTAGATTTTATAAGATGTTCTCAGCTGCAGCTAGTCAACTAAATTCTTGTGGATCCCATTAAAAACTGACTGAACACAGAACCAGATCCACAATTCACTGAGAAGCCAGGCAGCTTTTAGACAGAGCTCTAAGAATTACTCTAAAATTACAAATTAAGGATTAACTGGTACCAAAATGACTGCTGAGAACAGGACTGAGCCACCAGCATCATCTACTGCGCCGTCAGTAGGTGATCCTCAACTCACACAATAGGTCTGCATATTGCCGGAGAAGAGAGATGTATTTTGCCATCCAGTTAGAAGCTGTTTTCAGGAAAGCTCAGCCAGTCCAGATTCAGGAGACAGTGTGATGCTGCTGGCACATAAACTGCGACTGTGCAGAGAGTACGGCACTCAGGCAGCTTATACCTAGAACTGTGCAGTGAAGATGAGCCTGAGCAATCGAAGTACAAGCATGCCAGACCTGAGGCATCTACCCAAGCTGCTTGAGCTTGTGCCATCAGGTCTTCATTGCTGTTACCTATGCTACCAAACTTAATCCACCAGTGGTTCACTTACAGCTGATACCATCTCCAGTTGTGCAGACAAACTGCAGGAAGGGCAAAATCTATCTTTAAAAAATAAAGAAATATCTAAGCTGTTCGCTCTCAGCACCAGTTTTCCTTCTTTGAGGGTGAAACACCCATAAGTGGTACCATCCTTAACTGTCTTCCTCACAGCTGGGGCTTAGCAGCTAAGGGAGGAGAGGTTGTACATGAAGACAAGGCTTGAATCCATTTCACACAGATACTTCAGGAAAGCCCTGGGAAGACAGAAGGTATGTAAAGTTCTTTAGCGGCCTTGGCAAGAATACAAGCAATGACCTAACCAATGATTATGAGAACTTTTGCATGAGTAAAACCTTGGGAAACCCCAGTAACTGCCCAAAAGGCTGCCCCCAGGCATCATGACTGGGGGATTTCATGAAAGATAACCTTGTGGCTGCACCACATCTCCAGCTCACTTCCCCTGGAGATCCCAGGGGGTATTATGTGTGCAGATACACATGCTACAGTGACAACACATTTCTTCCCTTTCATGACCAGCACTGCATGCCGAAAACAAGTTATTTCCTGAGGATTCATTATTTCCCACCTACCAGCCATGCCTGGTGAAGTCTGTTCTTAGGGAGCTGATCACAGTGCAATCAACCAGGCTGGGGAGTCTCCATGAACCTCTGACATCAACCTCCATCTAACAAATCTTAAAATACAGGAATAAAGAGCCCTTCCATCCCCAAGTGTGTCAAATTACCCATCAGAAGGTCACTCTTCTTAAGGTAGAAGAAACACTTACAGATATCAAACTCTGACTGTAGAAATGCTGTCACCGTTAGGAGTAAGTCTGGGACACTGGGGGCAGTTCCTGGCAGGAAGAGCAGGGCGTCTCTGAAGCAACACCATTTTCACTTGATAGCTCATGGTGTAAAAGTATATGCTGTTGTTTATCCTTAAAGAAATTGCTGTAACAACTCAAACCAAACACTTTCTACTTGGCAACCCCTTGTATATGCTATGCTTGTTTCTGCAAGAAGCAAAACAACCCCTGCCTGTTCACTCGTCGGACATTGCCACCTCTGAGGAGGCCCTAATGAAATTCTTTTCCCCTCCCTTGCTGTTTTTGTTGGCTCCTGATGAGTTCAGAGTTCACAGGGCCCTATCACACCTCCCAAGTGACCCATGGCTTGTGGGTCAAACCAATAACCTCAAGTGGAAAATCAGTGACTCAAGGGAGTGATCAAAAATCCCCAAATTGGGTCAAACAGGTCCAGCCACTCAAAAGGACCAGGCCTGGAGCGTGCCCTCTGAGAGGACATGCTGAGTACAAGCTGCTCTGACCATCAGCTGTTTTCCAGATTTTTGGCCAGTTGTTTGACCTGGGGGTCCAGTGAAATTCATGGCAGGCAGAAGGTAGGGAAGCTGACACAACATCCTGGGAAGGAACTGATCTCAGAGCTTAAAAAGTGGTTTTGCTGCTGGTTTAGCTCTGCTGGCTTCCCCTGGAAGATGCATCACTGGTGCAGGTCTAGCTAAAAGTAGATGCCGCTGCTGAAGGAAGCAGTGAAAGGGAGGTAGAAACATCAGGTTCAAGAAAGGAGTAAAACTGGTGGGGAAGTGTGAAAATGTACTCCTCAAAAATATCACGGGCAAAGTGCCCCTTAAAATGTTCATTTTATTGTGAGGAAGCAAAATTTCACCTTTCCCTGCAAATATAGATCATATACACAGGTAGCTGCAAACATGTTTTGCTATACCATTTCATATACTGGTTAGCAGCTCTACTGCTTTATCTTCTAAATGATTCACCAGGTAAAAACTGTGATCCATTTTGAGCTTTAAAAGCACAAAGTAGCCTTGTTCAAATAACGCAGGTGACTTGTGACTGATGTTCAATTAACAGTACATGTGTTGTTTTCTCTATGACAAGGAATGCCTGAGGTAGTTTGTTTTTCTATCCCTGCTTTATTTATCTTTCAAGCACAAAGAATATGAAAACTAGTATTTTCTGGATCAGCTGCAGAATTTTTGAGAGCTTCTAGGTTTATTTAAAATTGAACCAAAGGATTTGGAATACTTAAGAACGGCTTCTTTTACACAAAATGTTATTTAGTCATTGAAGTTAAACAAGCACCCGTAGGTTTCACACACCTAACTAAAACATTTTTTGCTTTCTGCAGCTCCTTTTTTTTTTTTTAAGTGCCCATTTCAGTAATTCTTCAGTTGTGTAGAATTTCACAGTGTAGACTAGCTTAAATATCTGACACTTCAAAAAAAAAACCAGAAAAAAAATAATTCATTTCAGGTTTACTGTGTTTCATTGTTAACCCCCATTTGCAGGTCACCTTTAACATCAGTTATGAGACACATGCCTGGGTTATCTGAAAGGAAAGGAAAGCAAAATGATGGTCTGGCTGTTCACACTGTGCCCCATCATGTTGGGGGCTTGGATTTCATCATGACAAAGAGTTTTTCTTGCCTCTGTTCTATAGGGAGAGTCAAAGAGGTCATCCTCTCAGTACTTGGTAAAAAGCAATGAAGAGAATGCTCTTTTCTTACATCACTGTCTCCTCACTGCTGAGGGAATATTTTGCAAGGGATATAATCTCACATGAAAAACTGCCTTCTTACGTTGTCAGGGAGTACTTCTTGAAATAAACTTCAAAGACAGACACAGACTAAGTGGCAAATGGAAAGCCCACATTTGGCTGCAGTCTCTTTCATGTCTAAGCAAGACATACAGAGACTCTGGGTGATGGCATCAGGCAGCTCAGGCTGTGATTAAAGAACAGGAGAAAGCAACAAGGTCCTATCTGTGTCCAAATTCTCACTGAAGAACTCTATTGTAAGCATCATGATTGCATGCTGTTTGTTCTCAGCCAGGACGATCTACTTTTAAAGAAGAAAGAAGCTGATCTAAGAACTAAATTATGCAAACAAACAATCTTACAGTATCAAATACATTACACCGTGTCTTTATAAAGTTCTTCTTAACATTCACTGAAAACAACTTACTGGAAAGACCATGTAGTCCCTATCTTTCCAGATACAGTATTAAAGAAACCACAGTGCTGTTTGTAGTCAGTAGCACTAAGAACTTCTGTTGCTTAATATTTGATGTGCAAAAAACTAAAAAAAAAAAAATAATAAAAATTAATCACTGCAGGTTAAAAAAAAATAAAAAATCACTGCATGACCCTGAGCTTCAGAAAAGTCTGTCTCTGTATCCTTTTAGGCCAGCTACTCCTATAACAAATATTTCTTTTTGCCATTTCAGACCAGTATTTCCCACAGCCAGTGATGAGTTTTGCATTTAAAAAGCCACTGGAAATCAAATTGGTATCTTAGTCCGGGAAGAATCTGCAGCACAAGGAAGTGCTTAGCGGCTGCTGTTTGTGAGAGAGGCTTGTACCTCTCAGAAGGCAGATGTCTAGGAATGTCATACTAACCTCAAACACACCACACACAGATTATTTATGGGCTGAGCTAGTGGAGGTGCTTTCTTCTCTTGTTCTTTTATCAACAATACAAGGCTAAAAAATCAGATAACATAAACGAATACAATCCCTGGCTCTCATGTAGCACATGCCATGCAGAGAGAGCTGTTTTTAGTTTGAGGACTGTGTTTGGAATTCTTTCAGTGTCAGGTTTCCAGTTACCAGACCCTCATCCCTGGGCCAGGCATGACTGCGGTTTGACTGGATTAGCACAACATTCTGCAATGTATATTACATAGCTTTGACTTCTGTAGGCTTTGCAGACCCATAAAAATAATGATCATTTCATGACCTCTGTTACTGGGGAGGCAGGGAAAGAGCAGACAAATAGCTCTCTCCTCTTTTTAAAGAATTCATATTTGTTTTGGATTTGGAGAAGGAGGTATCCATACAAGTTTGTTTGAAATTCAAGCAAGAATACATTTCAGATGCAATGCAGGCAGGCCTGTTTCTCTTCCTTCACATTCAGTTCTGGAAAGTTTAGCAGTGGCCTTGACTAGCCTGAACATAAGTGCTGATATGCATGGTTTTTCTCTCTCTACAGCGTTATGGTTTGGAATATTTAGAAACAGCAAAAGTTGCACAATCCCAGAAAGTAAGTGCATAGACATGTTTGTATTACTCTAGTTGAAGTCTAGTCTTAAAGCCTTAAAGCCTAGCAAAGTCCTTTACTGTTTGCAGAGGGCCTGTATGTTTTGAGAGATGTTGGGCCCCAGCAGCTCCCTGAACAGTTCTTAGCAATTGGAGACATTTAGGTGTCCCACTTGTCTTTACATCCAGGACCAAACATAAAGTTCAGTCACATACTAGCTTTACACGCAGATATGCAGACTGCAGAAACAACTGCAGAAACAACAAGATGGGAAAGCAGTAGTCTGACAGGTTTCAAACTTTATTATAAGATTATATAAGATTTCTTATGACAGCATGAACAGTCTATTTTGCATGCAAGCAAACTGATTGCTCTCAATCCCTAATGGAGCAAACTATGTCACAGATTGGTTAACATCAGAATTTAGAGTGTCATTTAATTAAACCCCCTCCCATCAGGAACAAAGCCATATAACATTATGTTGCTCATTTACTCCAACGTTAGTTTCTTTTCCACAGCAGATTTCAGACCAGCTTCTGATAATCCCATCCTGCAGGCAAAGTTCCCCTTTCTTTCCTTCCCTAAATCCAACCTACAGGTATAGGAACTGCGATAATAAGGATTAAACCCCTCAAATCAACAGTAACAAAACCCTGAATATGCTAACCACTGCTCTATAAATGCCCAATAAGTTTTCAAGACAACTAGCCCAATAATCCTTCCTACTCAATTCCTTGCTTTTTTTGTTCATGTGCTCTCAGGAATGGTACATCTCTTCTATCAGAAGGTATAAAATAAAGTAGCACCTATGAACAAGACATTGCTATTCTGTGATCTCTTCAAGCTTAAAGGGATCTTAAGTAGATTGGTACTTTAAGTAGCGAGTCATTACAACATGTGTCATTTCATATGTTACTCATTATTCAACACAACATAATACCGTGTGAGTCATTAACCTCTTGGCATCGGTAACCTACTCTCAATGCTAAGCAGTCATGCTTGTTGCTCAGGAACCCCCATGCTCTGTCAGGGAGAGACCTGGATGAGATTTTAAGGTCCCTTTGGTCTTTTGTTTTGCAGATCAGCAGGGGCTGAAAATTCTTGCTATAGACTAGGAAAGTTCTTGGCCTTTGGTCTCTTGCATCACATTTCTGAGAAGATGCTAGACAATTTACACTGGAGGGGAGAAAACTTCTTTTTAAAGGACTTCTGCATCTTAAGTCAGCAAGAGAAGAAAATGTTTGGGTTTCTCAGCTCAATTTTGCATTTCAGTGCAGACTTAAAACTAATAACAAAGAAATACTGACTGTGTGCAGAACTGCCACCACTGGGGCAAGATGTTGAAGTGGAATCTCTCTTATGGTAACATTTGTATGGCATTACTGTACAATAATGGAGTTGAGGACCCTGCTAACTCTGCCACAAGCTGAGCCGGCTACTTCCCTCAAGAGCAGGCAATCAGCGAGAATCAGAGAGACAGAGAGGTGAGATCCCAACGCTGGCCCCAGCACAGCAGCAGCACAAATGCCAGTAAAACTATCCAGATCTCTTTGTCTCACCCTAACCTCTACTGCAGATCTCTGCTTTCCTGGAGGCTATCAGGGTAGAAATTAAAGGTCCTGTAGTGGCTTAGGAGATTGCAATTTGATTTAAAAGAAATTCTGTTGCCACAGTCAAAGTCCATCTTCAGAAGGAGACAAACATACTGCACAGGCTCCAGGAGAGCTCCTCCCAAGCAAAGAAGCCTCCTCCTTTCACCAAATATTCACAATGCTACTGCTATCCATGCCATTTTTGCAAAGTGCTTTCAAAGACACATAAACCCAAATTCTACCCTGTTCTCATTTTTCATGTGAAATGAATTTAAAGCATGGTGATTATTCAGCTGTGCTGTTCAAATGATTTTCAGCAAGTAACAGAAATCATTAAAAGAATCTTCCTAAGTAAAAACAACCTGTGCTCAAGTCTTTACTATTCAGCTTCTGGGATCTTAACATGTAGTCTGGGAAAATGATCTTTGAAACTGATTATGGGTGGTTATTTTTCCCTCCATTAAATTTCTTCTGGGTCTAGACATTCCATTAAACTCTTTGGGATGTGCCATTCCCTTTTTTCCTCTTTGCAACAAAGGCAAAGCTCAAGATCTGGAGGAGAAAGATGGCTGCTTTTTGGAGGTGAGGGGAGCTTAAAAACAAGAAGCTCTTTTTTCTTTCTTCAGACAGTATTTCAGTCCCCGTTGTTCACCTACTGATCACGTACTGATTTGCTCCTAAACAGTGCAAGCAGCCTGTAAGTACAACCTCCCCCCCCACCCCCGATAGATGTTAGAACCATTATTTCTATACAGGCATTAGATTATAGATTTCCTGACTTGTTGCACTCCATTAACATTCTGGTAACCACTCCTTTTCAAGCCACCCATTAAACACCACCTTTAATAATTGAGATTTAAAGGCTCAGGGCATGATAAACAGCTGAAGTTATAACTTTACAGCTGCCTGTACAGAAATGTGTAAATCTCCAGGTTTGGATAGGCAAATCAGTTAATTAGACTTGCATTAAGTCACAAACTTTGCAGGCGCTCTGACAGCAGATGTCCTGAAGTTGAGCTTTAAATAACAAGGGTCAAACCCCTCAATCCCACCGGGTTAGGAGAGACGGAAACATCCCACCCGGTGCCCAGAGAGCAGTAGCACCGACTGCAGCTGCTGTGACTTGCAGACGGCCGTGAGCGCCCTGTGACTGCAGCCCGTTCCAGCTGTGTTTATGCTGGCTTCTTCCTTAAGGGCTTCTACAGTTACACGAACATCAGTGCAGCTGCAGCAAGTGCAGCAACTGCTGACTGGACATGCTCTACCTGCTGCCCGTGGTGGAGATAACCCTTGTTTTATCACCATGCATTTCCCTCCAGCCAGCACACAGGTTGAAGAGGGGCCCTGAAAGTCGCAGGGATGAGTGCAAGCTTCCTCCTGCCCCTACTTGTGGCTGAAGAGATGCTAAATGGATAGCCCTGAGTCACTTCTAGCCAGTAAATGTTTAAAGCTGGTGAGGTTCAGAGCTGCAGGCCACTGGCCTCTTTAGGGACATGGGTAGTAAGAGGTTAACTTAGTCCCAAGGCCCAAGTGCCTGTGGTCCATGTCTCCATGAGTTATCTCCCTGTTGCTGCATTTAAAAATACTGTATGTAGTTAATTGTTATCAGGTTGTTAAGCAGTGTGCTGAAGTGTGAACTTATCATTCAATTGTTTCCTTTATTTACAAAGTCCCTGCCATTCTCTGAGGCAGCAGCCTGGGACAGGCTATTGTTGACTTGCTCAGATGAGAAGGGCTTAGCACACCAAATTCTGGTAGCAGAAGCAGATTCTGGAGAGGTGAGACACAGCTGTGAATCTGCTGGGTTCCACAAACACCTCCTCAACACACCCTGCAGAACAGCTCTGTGTGAATGAGATGCATGTGCCACTGCTACCAGTTGCTTTGACACCTGAACCCACAGCAGAGAGGAAATGCACAGTACAGTTCCCAGTCACTGTAACCCAGCCTTATGGGCATAGGTGGAGTTTTTACTCATATATATGGCACTAACTTTAATGCCTATAGATATAAGCAAGCTGTGTGGTCCATTCAAAGATGAAGATGATGTTACTGCTGACTTTCATGCACTCCTTTCCTCAGTTCTTCCCTTTCCCCTTTTCATTTGCTGGACTTTGTTTCCTTAAGAAAAGCAAATCTGGAAATCAGTGGACAACATATTAGATCACAGGCTGGAAATGGGAAGACATGAGAACAGGGTAAGATGCCACATCCTCTGTTGTCCTCACTGCCTCCCTCTGTGAGGTGCAGGTTTGGTTTCCTGGAGCCCATGGCTCCCACCACTTTTTTTTGCCACTTCCCTCTCCTGTCCAGGATATTCTTCTCTTGTTTCCTTTCCCCCCCAGCAGCACCAGCCCTGGGAATGACTGCAAGGAGTACAAGACGTCATGAGACACCATTCAATCTGTGATTTTCTTCCAGGTATTCCTGGTCTGGGGCACCATACATCCAGCAGGACTTATGTTAGTATGGTCCCTGGGCATGCGCTCTTTGGGAACTGGTGTAATCATCAACATCCTGGATCTGTGTGCATCCCCTCCCAACACTTGTAATAGAGGAGATATGTAGCTTCTAAGCAAATTTCTTCTGTGCCATCTGCACACCATGCTGCATGCCAGATGACAAGACGAAATTTGCAACAGCAAATTCTTGGAGCACAACAACCTTCTAGAGAGAGCAAGCACAGCCCATGGCAGCACAATTATATCAGCTTAGTCATATACCTAGAATGGAAGACATCAGGATGCTAAAGTTGGAAGAGGGAGCACAAAGCAGAAGGCAGGAAAAAATCTTTCAAGACACACCAAAACACTGCATCCTTGAGCAGTGGGAAAGCAATGCCAACGGCTGGGAATTAATGATGCCTTACAGATGTGTATGGCACAGCAGCGGGAAAATAAGGGTAAGCCAATATTAAGATAAAGAGAAGCTTTGGACACCCCACCAGGTCAAGCATTTAATTTCTGTTGAACGCACATATACATCATGTGTCAGAGACTACCGCATGCAGTAGAGTCTTATGTGCAAGACATGATGCTGTCAGTAGCTTCAGCATACATTATGATGAACACCACTACAACCAGAGAAGCATTCCTACCCAACTCAAGAGGGCTACTACATGCCATCAGTGAGAAAAAGAGAAGAAATAGCCCTTCCTGATCTGAACCTGGTAAGAACCTGGCAAAGATTCAAGATGGTACGTCTCAATTTGGCTGGGGGGGAAAAAAAATAAAAACACCCTCTAACCTGAAACAATCTTTTACATAATGAATCAATCAAACAATTATCTTTGCTCTAGCATGTTCAAATCAAGAGAATCATCATTGAAAATAACAACCAATTTATATAGCTCATTTAAAACCACAGTAAGCTAGGATGTCGACTCACTAATGAACAATAAAGGTCACTACTACAGTATCACTCTAAGTATTTTCAGATTGTGTGTTGTGATAGACTTCAAGTGGCATGTTCATAAAAAAACCCAACAAGATACTTTGCAGAGGGAAGTAAAGATGAAAAGAGAGCTATGCTCTGCCTAGATACCAGAGAGAGAAGAGGGAATAACGATGCAATGAGGAACTTTGTGCCCCAGATTCATTCAGCCTTGGCCAAACCCTCTGGAAGGAAGCATTTCCATGAGCTAGGCTCTTGTATAGGAGAATGATTTGCTGAAAGGGGATGAGAGGGCAGGGAGAGAATAAGACATCTGTATCCTGGAATGAAGTCAGGAAGTAGAGGCCTGATAGCCTTAGACAACAAATAGCTCGAGTACTAGAGGAGGATTGCTGAAATTCTTCCCTCCACATGGAAACATTCCTTTTCAATTGTGTCTTTCAGGTATTCAGAGAAAAGACTGACCAAAAAGCATTTAATTTATTTTTCACTTTTTTTTTTTTTCCTAGACTTCATGGTCTAGAAAGGGGTCCATATATGCAATTACTAAAACCCAAGACATTCCACCAGATGAATAGTACACCTCTTCTACCCAGATGTTACATCTATGGTTTATATTAATAGAGTGGCAACTGGAGCAATGCAGCAGTGTGCCCTAAACTGCAGCACCATGTCTTTTACTATTGCCAGAACCAGATCCTTTGGAGTATGCTATAATTAGCAGACAATTAACAGTTTCCATAGGCCTTATGGCATAAAAGCAGTCTCTCCGTTCCTCCCCAGAAACTCCAATCAAAGCAACTATTGGTCTAGGTCCAGGTTTGCAGAAAGGTGCAGGTTTCAGAAACACAAAATATATGTACTTACAAATGTTGATATAAAATCCCCAACAACGATAATATATAACAGTGACAGACCTACTATTTGAATCCCATAGGAAAAAATCACAATACAGAAGAGAGAGTTTGTGAGTTGAGAATGATATATTTTCCAAACCTCAATGTTAAATCTTTACTGCTGACTTGGTGTCCTGGTTTTGGCTGGTGTAGAGTCAATTTTCTTTCTAGTAGCTGGTATAGTGCTGTTTTGGATTTAGTGAGAATGATATTGATAAGACACTGACTTTTTAGTTGCTAAGTGGTATTTATACTAAGTCAAGGATTTTTCAGCTTTCTGTGCCCTGCCAGTGAGAAGGCTGGAGGGGTACAAGAAGTTGGGAAGGGACACAGCCAGGACAGCTGACCCAACCTGTCTGAAGAAATATTCCATACCATATGCATCATGCCCCAGCCTGAGAGGAGCTGGCCAGGATGGGTGGATTGTTGCTAGGGGACTGGCTGAGCATCAGTCAATGGGTGGTGAGCAATTGCACTACACATCACTTCTCTTTCCTGGGTTTTATTTCACACACTCTTTGTTATCTTCCTTTTCATTACCATATTATTGTTACTCTTATTATCATAGTAATATTTTTATTTCAAGTATTAAACTGCTCATAACTCAACACCTGAGTTCAGCTTGTTTTCCATTCTCCTCCCTATCCCACTGTGGAGATGGATGGGAAGAGGAGTGAGTGAGCGGTTTCATCGTGCTTAGTTGCTGTCTGAGGTTAAACTACGATGCTTGGGTTCTCTTTAATGAAAATATGTGCAATTCTACTTCCACTAACTTGGGATTTTCTTTAAAATAACTTCGCAACATTTCCAAGTCCCATCTTTTTTTAATGATCAAAAAGTTAAAGGGAGAAAATTTATATCAAGAAGCTACAATATAAACCATTAGTCAAGAAGAATATTTGAGTTTCTCAGTCAGAAAAGTACAAAGCAGCAATATCATTCAGAGAAGGCAAAATAGTCTCTGTATACCTAAGTCCCTTAAAAAACTTATAAAACTTGGTGTATAAATTAGTACAACTGAAAATAAAACCTCCTCCCTCTCTCTCTCTCTATTTCTTTCTTTCTCTCTCTCTCTCTCTCTTTCTCTCTCTCTCTTTTGGATTAAAGTGATTTCATCTGGGACACAGAATTACAGACGTAAACATAATTTCCATTTGTATTTTTAGACTATGTACAAAGAAATGTAATAATGAACAGCTGAACATTTTCCATTGTCCACTAAAAATGAAATGTGTGTGATGAAATCTCTGTAAGACCAAGGACCACTGCAGTAATCTGTCAGAGACAGAGCTTTCTTCAGATGTTTTGTGATGAGAGAGAAGGGAGAGCTGTCAGCCCTCCACACAAAGAAATCAAACCAAAATGACATTAAGGTTGTTATTCTCCTCAATAATACTAAAGAGATTGCAAGTTAAGATCAGTAACAAGTCTCTTCAAAGAAAAGTCAGATTATTCATTATATAACCTTTCTTGATATTATTTAGAGGGTATTTAATAAAAAGCATTGCATTAATGCAACATTAAGGAGGCATTATTTACACCAGGGAAAGCACATGGAGTGAAAAAGTGGAATTTCTCTAAGTACCACAGACTGCCTGCCATCCCTCCCTGTGCTTTACAATGCACGTTTAAGTCGAGGTTTCCTGGAGGCCTCTGGTAGCTAGGCAAATCATTGCTATTGAAAAGCAAAATGTATTGAAGATAAAGCAGGTGCTTAAGTGCTCTGATGGATCTGGGCCTACAAATTCAAGTTTTAAACCCCAACTCAATTTCAACTGACTAATTGGATTATTTTTTTTTCTTTTTTTTTTCCCTTTAGATTCCCTTTTATTTCAAACTGATCTGCTCTGTGCTTTCTACCACAAAGCGTGGTGCAGTCAGTACTGCAGTGCAGCTTGTGCCACTGAGCTGCTTCCACTTGCCATTCCAGAGGGGGCTGCAGAACACCATGCACTGAAGAGATAGATCCTTACAGAAAATACTCAAAACCAGCCTGGGTATATTCAGGCAGCCGAAATTCAGCGTAATTCTCTAGTCAGTGAGAAACCTAGATGCCTTCAGAGACCCCTACAAAGCTACAAAGAGGACTACCACAAGTCGAATCAGCCAGTAAGAAACAGTACACACAGCAAAGTCACGTAGGCTGAGTGTGGCTAGTGGGATCCTTAAAGATTTTAATTGATTTTGGAAATCTTTAATCACTAAATGTATCATTGTAAAGTGTGCTTGCTGTGTAAGGATCTTTGGAAGGAAAACTGTTAGTACATCCTTTCTTCTACTCATTTTGTCCCAAGTATTGTTTTGGGTGGTTGATTCTAGTTCAAGACCATGTCACTACTAAGAAAGCAAAACAAAGGGAAAAGCTGTGACCATACCATGCTCCTAAAATACATTCTTTTTATACTGAAGACATCTCACTTCACAGTAAACAAACAGTCCTTTTCTTTAAAGCACAGCATCCCAGACTGAGCCACGCTTCATAACAAAAATGCTAAATGTGAGACCCCTACAACCTGGTGATACGTGGATAGGTACAACACCACGCTAACACCTATAACCAAGCAAAAAGCCATTCACATGGATTTTCAACTGTGAAATCCTGCTGAGATTGGTTTTGCTTGCCAGATTTTGTCGTGATCTACAACAGACGGGTCTCAAAATACTTCCCTTCACCTGGAAAACAAAGGCTATTTTAATTCTTTAAATGAAAAGAAGTACCAGCTACTCAATATCCAAGGACCCCCAACGGCTCAGGGTTTTACTTGATAACCTGGGCTGGGTTTTGTTCACACATTTACAGCCGTCTCTGTCTGGAACTGGCCACCAATTTCCAAGGTTCTGTCGCAGGCTATCTAATGAACAGATGCAATCTCCTCACTGAATTACATCTGGAGTGGAACAAAAATGGCAGATAATTCACTTTCTATTAAAGTTAACACTCTCCTCCTCTTGCTTCCCATGTACGTTAAACAATGGACGTGTTTGCATGTTTTGCTCTGTTTTTTCAGCTGTAGCAAGAACGTAAGCTATCGATTATTCTGTGCACGGAGAGAAGAGGGTTACTTGAGGAGCAGCTTCCAGTTTACAGTGATTCCTCACCTCAACACTGCTTGAACATCTACACAAACTATGTTGGGCAAGAGGCCTGAAGCAGAGAGATTCCTTAGGTGCTCTCTCCTCTGCCATTTCCGTATCGTGCC
>VWZY01008407.1:107285-152146 GCA_013399075.1 Chloroceryle aenea
TAATCAGAGCAGAATAATTCTTTAAAACTAATACTAATTCAAACAGCTGTAGGATCCCATGTGCTCAGGCAGAGCGGAGCACAGAACTAGTGGAGGCCACAGTGATACCAGATATAAGCCAGCAAAACATATGAGTTCTGTCAATATCTCTGTAGCCAGATTATGTTAGGCAAAGTTTTTAAGTACAGCAAAGACACTACTGTTACTGTAAAGATGTGGTTAAGTTTTTATCATATGCATTATAGTATTTAATATATTTTCAAAAAAAAGCTACCTGAAAGTGGGGCTAGTGGCCTAACACCAACCACATGCCTATGAAGTTTTGCTGGCAATTTTTTTGGTACATCCATGACTTTACCTGTTGTAAAGATGCTCACAAGAGCTTATGCAGATTTTAATAAAAGACATTTACAAAAGAACAGTATAACTGTGCACCTTGTACTTTGTTTCTGCCATATTTTAAAGAGCTGTTGTAGTAGAAAATTTTGTACAGGTGCTAAGCAACAAAATGAATGCTAATTTATATAACTATTAAATGCTAGAACAATGCAATCTTTTCCAAACCTGGAGATGAGGGTAAAGAAACCAAGAATTAATTTTGTCACAACAGGAGTTTTAGCTCCATACTTGCTTTTAACAAAGCTACCAGTCCGTAACTACTACCAATCTGAATGTTTGCAATTCTTCAACAACCTCAAACTATATTAAGTCCTACTTTTACTTCACTTATGCGGTAAGATGGGATGGAGAACCCCATAGGGAGCAGGTAAAGATATTCCTTTTCCTAGGGTTTCCAAAATATGGAGAGACACTGCTAACATTGGTGGACAGCGTTCCTGGGGAAAAACCCAAATATCCTAATCAGAGTTTGTCAAATTACTACAAGATTGACCCAGACAGCAAAGAGATGAAGGCATATTTTTTAACAGTGATCACATTTCAGTCTAAACCTACTGCTGATTGCAACCAGTGGGAACACATCCATGGACTGCAGTGGTTCTGGATCAACCTCATGTTAGATTCTACATCTCTTGAAGAACAAGGTGTTACTCAACCTGGATCGACATATCCAAAGAATGACTTTCCAAAGTGCTGTAGCTC
The DNA here is from genome assembly GCA_013399075.1 of Chloroceryle aenea. Taxonomy (NCBI): domain Eukaryota; kingdom Metazoa; phylum Chordata; class Aves; order Coraciiformes; family Cerylidae; genus Chloroceryle; species Chloroceryle aenea. The sequence continues at coordinate 108,387 of VWZY01008407.1, forward strand.
AAGAGCAAAGTAAAAAAAAAAAGGTGAGTATATAGACAAAGAGAAGTTGACAAAAATCTCTAGAATTTAGAATATCTCTTGATACATGTTTAAGAGACTTCTGTGCAGAGAAATTAAATATGTCACCTACTTATGAAATGGAAGTAGTTTGGCTGCCAATTGTATGAGCTGTGTTGAAACAGCTGCTCTCGCAACTGTTTTTAATATTAAATTCTTCAGTGATTCTCTTTATTCCAAATTAGATACTTCGTTCCTTTAATCACCAGTTTATATAAAAGCTCTCTCCTCAGAAGGCAGGGTTTCACCAAGGATAACAAACAACAGCAGGTCTCCTTAAAGCACTGCCCTTGTGTTTCTCTGTGGCTTACATCTCCCCCAGCCCGTTTCTTACTTCTCAGTGGGTGGCACAGTGAGCGCTCACGACTCTGTACCCTACGTGTTTGTAAAAGAACCCAGAACTATACTTGATTTCTTGATGTTTCACAACCTGTCATTACCTTGCAGCATGCAATTAAGACTGTCCACATACAATTCACTTCCCTACTTTATCATCATAACCTCCTTTCCTCTTTCCTGAATATGTACATGAGAATACCTAGAACTGACTCACTTTAAATGGCTTGCTATGAAAAGTTTGAAACTTGACATTGTGCAACATCCTTGTTCTTTTTTAACATCTTTCCTTTNAAGTGATGGGTGCCATATCACAAAGCTGCTGTTTGCTTACAGGAACCTAGCTGAGCTGATCTATGACAGAACATACGGGAGGTTCATGCACAATGCTATGAGAGCTTCAGGAGGAAGCTTGGTCCAAAAATACTAATCCAACATTTTTAAAAATCATGTATTTACACCTGATGCTGTTGGCTTCCTACACTCCTCCTTTGTGAGCTGTTTTTAAAGCATGTTTGCTGACAGCCATCTTTCAGGCACACCTCCAGACCTTTTTATCAAGGGAAAACCAAAGCCAAGAACTGCAGTAGAGTCATCTTATTTTAAAATGCACTTTCTCACAGAAAGAAAAACTTACTTCCTCACCTTTGCAGCTTAGAGTCCACACTTTTTTATCAGTTCTGAATTATAACCCAACATAAGCAGCAACTTCTTTATTCCAAGCATCCCTACCTATAAAGCAGCCATCTGAGCTTCCCAGCCTGTTGGCATCCTGAGCAATTTCAATATCCATCTCAACAATGCAAGGGATCTATTTGCATTTTGTAGCACACATCTTATTCCCCAGGTTTCACTCAGCGCATCACTCTGTTGATGCATTCTATGGGATACATTCTTTTGGTTTTTAATTTGATCGTCGTCTTTATAATTTGCATTCACTTATCTTTTTCCACAGATCCTTCATCTCAACCTAACTGTTTTTTAACTGACACTTCTTTCTTTCATTAGTAATTTGTTCTCTAACAGTTGTTTTGTTCTTTTACTCACTGGAGGCATAGCTAATACAGATTTCATTTCTGAGGCAATGTCTCCATGACTTCATTAAATTTTATAATATTAATTTAAGCCCGTTTGTTCAAAGGCATTATTTTCCTCCATCTCCTGCATTTTTAAGCTGGATTTGGTGCCCTTAGTTTGAGATCTTTATGTCTGGTTACACACTAAAATCTATACTACATCCACGTTTTTTGTAAATGTGACACTTGAAAGTATTTTTGTTTACTCCAGCTAGTATCTCCTTACAAAAAGGCTGGCTTTATAGCTTCAAAATATTAATTGACTTTTAAACTATTCCATATTGCATTAACTGGGTTTTTTTTGCTATAAGCAGTTGACTGACGAACTAGAAAAATTGTCAAAACCCATCCCTGTCTGCTGCCTTCTACATTTCAAAAGTATTTTTCTGGGACATCTGGCTTTTAGTGATTTTTTTTTTTCCCCCGCAAGCTATGTCCCGGTTGTTACAGGTATTTTCTTTGCTCAATTTTCTTTAGTTATTCCCATGGAAATTACAGAGGTGGTTGGCCAGACACAGTCCGTGATTTGATGTCATGAACCTTGACCTTTCTGACTTTCTAAAGTATACTTTTTCAGTATTAAGACTTAATTTGGCTTAGATAGAGGCATCCTGTTAATTTCAAGTGATATTTCTATTTTATTAGAAAGCTGGAGGTATGTCTTACAACCAAATCTCCTTCCTTTTGAATCAACCATAGAGATTTCTGTAATCAGGATCCTGTTTCCAACTTACTTTCCTCCTTTTAGCCAAGTCTGAGAGAAAGATGCAAGCCTGTTTTTGAAACTCCTACAGTGCACTGATCTTTCCTACCTGCTTTGCTTTTAGTGCCTGAGATTCTCCCTGTAGAAGGTTATTTATGAAGAGGTTATGATCTCTGCACATTTTTGGACAAATGCATTTTGACACCATACACAAAAAAAGCCTTCAGACATCACATATGACACCGAGGTCATATCAGTACCATGGCACACTGCAGCAGAGTAACTGAAACTGAGATAAACCAGAACAGGTTGCAACAGAGCACTTCCAGCTTTCTGCTGTATGTACGTATCACAAATCTGATGTCACACCATGGTTTTGGACTCCATCCTCCTTGAAATACAACAACTTCCTTGGCATCTAAGGGACAGTTTCCACAGCAATCAGTTTTTTTATCTCGCAGAGTTAAGTAAAGTTACTTAAGCAAATCTTAAACTGTTTGATATTGGATTTAAGCTAATCTTTTAATGAGCACATCAGCTTCATTCCCAAGCTTGTATTCTAGCATCTAAGAATGATCTTTTTTCTTTGCCTGTATTTCCTCATGGCTGGTTTACTGCAACATATCTCAGAGGTCCTTGAGCAGGACCAGTATTTCCATTAAAACTAATTCCAAATTTTTCTGCTGGGACTTAAAACCCAACTAAAACCATACGCGTATTACATTTAGAGTGAGATCACCACATTGGACGACACAGACAGACAAGAATTTGCAGCACTTTCAATGAAAGTACAGCTGTCAAGATAAAAATAATATTTAAAAAATACTCCTGAGTTACAGATAATACTTTAGATGATTAAAACAGAAGAGAAAGTTAATAATCAAGTATACTGTAGAGTATACTCTTTGAATATTATTTATATTTCACATGGCTAGGGTGATGAAATTAGGTGGTACATTCACCGGATTTCTCTACTTAGTTCTAATCCTATTTAAGACTCCAAACTATCAAGTCTTCTTAGTTTTGCAATTATGTCTACGGAATATTAAAAACGTATATGAACTATATTGAAAATTAAAAAAGACCACTCACAACTCGTTCTCAAATCTTTCTCTTGACCTTCTTCTCTTAATTTTACTCAGTATGAGAAATAGGAGAGATACAGACGACTTTCAGCTACCCAGGACTACAAAATATTTTCCCATCACCCTGCCCTTCAGTGTTTTCCACCACTTTGGAGGGAAAATTACTAAAATATTGTATAGTACATTAGGACACTATGCACCAAAAGTTAATAGGTTTGCTTTGTAACTGTATAATATATGACCTGCAATGTGTTTTCACCAACTGACTATGACTCTGGTGATTCTGGACTGCATTGTTAACAATTATTTAGCAGCAGCAGTATTTATGGGACGGAGCAACACTATCACTGTTACTAAGGACCACTGTGCCACCGAATGGTGGCATGTCAGTGCAGACAGGTCAACATCAAAACACAACCAGGACATCACATCATGCAGCTGATGGGCGTAACCATGACTGCACTGCTGGGTCAGTGCCGTGTAACATACTGTCGGGTGCCAAAGAGGAATGCAAATCAAGTATGATGAATCCAAATGAGAAGGGGGACAGAATTTTTTGCAAGATGGGATGGAATAAGTTAAATCTAAGTGATTAAAATAATTTTAAAAACCCGCTGTGATTTAAACCAACAAGCAGGGAATTTTCATTTAAATAATTGATTTTAAACCTTGCTTTTTCATCTGTGCTTCTTGGTTAGTCAATTCCCATAGGTTGAGAATGCTCTGACAAGTTGATTTGCAGCTAATTATAGTCTGCACTAAAACTGTGATTTCTTTTTGTTAACCGGGAGAACACACTATATACATATTTAAGTAATGTCAGTATATTAATTTCAGATTCTGCTAGACAATGGTGAATGATGACTCTTATTTAATAGACAATTAACTTTTTCTTGTGATTTGTGTCAAGTCACTTTCCAATGACGTTTCTGGGATACAATTAAATTGCAGAAATCCTGCATTTTGAAATAAACCTGATTTGTAAAATAAAAGCAAAACCACTCAAGTGAAAGAAAAAACTAACAAAGTTGGTTATGTAATCCATTCCTTTTGTTTGAGGAACCTTATCTCTTCATGATGGAGGTGTTGCAGATACTTTCCTTTTGGTCCAAAAAATTGGAAATGGTTTTGACTCCACTCTAGAGGCTACCTCATAAATTAACTGCATGGAGACTGGCCCCTTGAGTCAATGATGTTTTCATGCTCTACAGTGTAAGACCTAAGTGCTTAATCTATTGAATTTATTGAAATGGAGGTTAAAAGATAACATAAATGATCACTGCCTACTGAAGGGGAGGCATTTTGTAGCCTTAGCTCTTAAAATCTAGCAGAAAAATACTATCTAGAAATTGAACTTGGGCAATTTCAGACTTACAAAAAAAAAAAAAGAAAGCATAGTCTTTTAAAACAGTAAAATAATTAACCTTTGAAGATTGTAATGAATTCTCCACAAAGGTACATTTTCATTCTAGGTTAGACGCTTTTGTAAATACAAATTTTATAAATTACATTTAGGAAAGTAATGCAATGGCTCAAAATTGAAGTTCAGTTTGATGCAGAAATATAGAAGGTCTTGGAGAGCTCGGGCGAGGTGATGGGTATTGTCCTTTCTAGCCTCACACCTTAAAATGGAGGATGTGCTGCTGCTTTTAGCTACTGCCTTAAGAAGCACAAGTTGAATGGTCCATCTGAAGAGAAGCTTCCAGCATGGCAAGACCACATGCTGCCACTGTACTGCAAGGCTAGTTCCTTAATCCATTTGCGAATTTCCTAGTTTTAAGATGCGTGTTACACTTAAGCCAATTACCAGCTTGTTCAGCAGTCTCCTCCAGCCACAGCAATACAGCTGAACTCTCTACACAGCCTGAACTCATTCTTCCATTCCAACACCCCTTTTATTGATAAAAATGCAGGTTTTCAATAATATGAGGATTCCAGAGAAAGTCTGAGTATTGGCTTTCATTTGGAATCAGCCTTTCTTACTAGGAAGATGTCTGAGTTTTCTGATCTACACTCATCACATCACCAGTGTCCCATCCCAGTGTCTGACAGCCTGCTTTTGGTCACAGACAGTTTTTCCATCAACACAGAAAAAAACATGTCCTCAAACACCGGATTTCTCCAAACAAGGTTGCCATTGGCAAGACTGGGATTTACATTAAGACAGACTTCCATAAAAGCAAACTCAAAAATAAAACTATGCACAGAGCAGCTTCAGCTTCATATCTGTTCTATCGCTCCATCGGAAGAATATTCTGGATTACACCAAATAAACAGGCATTAAAAATAGTTTAAAATACACAAACATTTTTCTGGCTCCCATATCCCTGCCCTGCTCCTCCTCCCTAAAGAAGAGGCAAATTAGTATAAAAACCAAGCCATTCTTCTCCTAAGCAGCAGGATTTAATATTGCTTAATACTACTGCTTGGCACTACTTAGCTCTAGCCCCAGGGCAACATGTAACTACTGAGTGCAAAGAACTGTATCTCTTGCAAAGCCTTCCTTTCTGTCTTTCCCACTTTGCTGCTTTTCTGCAGACAGAACAGCACAATGCAGTGTAAGATGAAAACCTGCCACTCTCCTGCCACAGCCACTTATCATCTAATTCAGATGTTTGCCTCTGTAGACATTTCCAAACCGAGTCTACAGACTGGCATTATTTTACCTAGAAACTTAACTATAACTCAGCTGGCCACTCATTAAGCCAGTCACATACAAAGCCTTCCTCCAAAGGCTGCTGCCTCCTGTTTTTAGCCTTTAATTAAAAATGTAACCTCACACAGGAACAAATCCTCCACTCAAAAGGCAAAAAGGGCATCGCTGAGCTCAGTGAGACCAGGACACTGGGTTTTCTTCTGCATCTACTGAAAAGGAAGCACACTTGATACAGCTGAAATCCTCAACTACAGCTAATATAGCCATATATCACCTGAAGTTGGCCCATAATATCTAGGCTTAAATTATCTTCAGGGAAAGATACAAAACAGAAGGGCAAAGCAGCAACGAAGTTTCATTGCTTAGTTTTTTACAACCCAGCAGCAGATATGTTCAGACACTGCTGGCAATCTGACTTCCCCTTTGTGCAGGAGAGTGCCTTTGCAAAGGAATGGGGAAGTGCCTTAGGGGCACCAGATATTCGTAAAGCTATTTGTCAGGCGATCATTCCTCCTTCTTGCCCAGTGAGGAAAAAAGCAAAGCTCTCTTTCTCAATTTGTCCATGCCCACACACACTGGCATGACTCCTGCTGGCTTCCAGGTAACCATAAGTCTCACTGTGTAGGTCCCAGCTACTCTTGACACAGCACAGATCCCCTACTTCCTCCTTATCCAGTGAAACTGGCTGCAGTCCAACTGCTTTCCTGTCTTTCCTTGTGTAATGCCACACCAGAGCAGCAGGCAAAGGTCATATCCTCCTGGACTCAACACAATAGTGCAATAAGAATCTGTTTCCTAGCATCTACAACTCTCATCTGAAGCCTCCTTAAGTATCTCTTATTAATCTGGCCATAAATGGCTAAGTATGCAGATAACTTACACCATGTCTGTACCAAGTACAGGTCAGTGATTTGGCCTAGATGAGGACAGATCAAGACAAGGCAGAGAATAAACCCAAGGGCAGGAAACCATGAACTAATACTAGAATGATGGTGAAAAAAAACCCTGTTCTTCGATGAAACAATAACTCTGTATTTCTTTCTACACTCCTATTTATTTATTTATTTTTAATTAATGCTGCCCATTGCAGTAATATTCATGGATCCTCCACTGAGGATAGTTTGGCAAATGTGTGATTTTTACCTGTATTCCTCTATATGCCTGGGCAGTCAGCCATGAGAACAAAAGAAATCACTCATTTCCATTAGTGGCTGGCAATGAGACTGCATCCCTTTCTTCTGGATTTAGACTTCAGCGTAGCAATCTAGTCATTTGTGACTGCCAGGGCTTAATGACTGCAGTAACATGAAACTGCAAATCTTATAAAACCCAATAATAAGAGGCAGCAGCCGATCACTGGACTGCAGGCACACCCAAGGGTGCACTGTCCCAAAACTCTGCTCCTGCCAGCGTGGAAACTCTCCGGAGGTGCCGCAGTGGCACGGCCTTTGTGAGGCAGCGTGAGCGTTTGGGTCAGGAAGCACACACGACCCTGCCAAAGTGCAGGCCCTCTCACTCTCCACAATAATCTTCTTAGGCACTGAGAGAAATGACCAACCTTCAGAAGCTTACTAAATGTTCGGATGACATCCTAAATGATGAGATCCTGACAGCTAAATACTGAAGCCTGTCATAAGAGTGGGAGAGTCATATTTCCAGCAAGTTAAGCGGAGGTTTTGGGAAGAACACTGTGAAATTCACAATCTGATTCAGACAGACCTACTCCTAAAAATAAAAAACAAAACAAAAAAACCATAGGTTGCAGAGGCAAGCAGTCCACACACTTAGGGGACATCCTGAGGATTCAGCAGGTTTAAAAAGGAACAAGATAGAAGGAATACTGAGAACACTGCTGAATAAAGCCAGGGCATGTCTGCATCTGGACTGTTGTGCTTACTTCTGGTCATCCTTGCTTGAAAGGAATACCAGTGCAATAAAAAGAATTCTGGGTGATGGAAGTTACTTCCCTGGGGAATTTTCATTTTATAAAGACTGAAAAAGTAAGGGTGATTATCTTGGAGGGAAAACAAATAAAAGGCAGAATGACAAAAGAATACAAAAATTGTTGTAGAGAGTTACACTGGGCATCAGTTGCTAGTTTATTCTTGCAATTCACAAGGAAATACTCAACAATGTTGAAGCTTAAAATAAATAAAGAGGAGTGTGCATAATTAAACCACATCTAAGTAACCTGCAATAATTACTGCTAAAAACATGACAGAAGACATGAGTGTTGGAGGAGTATGAAAAAGATAGCTATTTACACAGGAGAGTAAGAATATCCACAGTCAGTCAGGAAATACATACAGGACACACTGCTGGAAAGCAGGCTTCTGTTAGAAAAGCCAGTTACTGCACAAGAGGAATTTCTAAAATGATGCCCGATACAAATATTATTTGAAGGCAGTAACTAAACTACAGACACATCCTTTGGTTTAGAAACCATGTACTTTTATAATGCCTACAAATATCCAGTAATGTCTTGAGAGATGGCCTTTATATATTTGTTTCCAAAAATAAAGTATTCTTTGTATTTTCATCTGGAATTGGACACACCATTATGTATTTATCAATCAGTCTCTCCAGTGACATCTTTGAATGTAAACAGCTCAGTGGAAAAAGAGAAAGAAGCAAAAAGCAACTATTGACTCTTTTCCTAAATTCCAGTACTACTTCACAAGGAAGAATCTCTTCCTGCTTATAAATTGGTATTTTTGCTTTGCTTTTACAAATTATCTGACATAGGTCGAAGAAGTCTAAGGTCTTTCCCAGACCTCTAATTCTAAAGTGAAAATATGTTTTTGTTTTCCTCTCACTGATTCCCACTATCTCTTCTTGCATCCTCTTGCTCCCCTTTCTGGCTTGCTAAACCTTACATTCTATTACAAGTCCCATTGAAATGGGACTAAAATCTCTGAAATGTTCCCCTTTATGCCTCACTGGTTTCAGATTAGAAGTATTCTTCATTGAGCTGGTAAGGATTAAAAATTAAAAAAAGCTCTCAGAGAATTCACTCACATTTCCACAGCATTCAGTTATAGCAAAGAGATGCTCTACTGGAATAGGACTGCTAGACAAGCAGTCTTGCAGCAACAGGGACTTCAGTAGCTGTGGCTGCTGTAGCAGAGGCTTTCCACAGCAGTACTCTGTCAATGTCTGCTAGGATTATATCACTATAAACTCGGCCATTTATGCCCTGCTACGACCCATTATAACTCTTGCAGAGCCAGCTTCCTCAATGTCATGTTCTCTACCTGTGGATCATGACTCTTGCTGACAAGTTCCATGAGAGATCTTTGTTTTAAAGATTCAAAAGTCCAAATTAATAGTACGGTTATAAAGATCACACTAAATCAGCAGCAAAAGATGGCCAGACAAAACTGCAAAATCATCTTTCATGTCAGAGCTGGACATCAGCTGTGGGCTGATTTCCCGACCCGTTGGAGGGAGGGTGAATCGGGGAGTGTGTGTGTGAGGCTTGGTGCTGTACCTGGGCAAGGATGCATACTGCCTTTCCATCCCCTCGAAGTGGAGATTGTATGAGCTCCCATCTGGACCTTTTCCAGGCACCTGTGGAGAGAAGAGTAATTAGAGATGAAGATCAATTATGCAGCCCAGCAACTGACAATGCATCTCAAAACGATAAGCAGAGAACACATGATGCTGAAACATGCCAAAATCAACAAAAGAAAGGCAGAGGCTCAAAGAAGCTCCAAATCCCATAGATAATCTTATCACTGCTAACAAGAAAGGCTTCTGTAGCAAAGAGCTGTTTAGAACAGGTACTTGTCCATGTGTTAACTGGGATACTCTCCTTCCCTAGCTGGCCTTCCTCCTAGAATTCAGTAACGTAAGTATGTAATCTAATTAAGCACACTTCTTCTGATTCCAGTGGCATAACCACTTGCATCAAAATTAGTATCTTAGTATCAAGTTTGCTGCTTCTTCTCCACTTGTGTGTTTCGCTCAAGTATAAAATATGATATAAACAGGCTTTGCTTTCATTCTTAACACAAATCCAAAGACTTTCCCTAACGTCACTGCAAATCTAAGTATCCAGCTGGGAGTTAAGTGCATCTATCATGCTCTGGTGCCATTTCAAAAGTGAAGTATTAGTGCACTCAGTCAAAATGCCAGCTCACTATTTGGTTTGTTTTCAAGATGGCAACCAGAGTTGGCTGAAGAACGCAATTCTATCAGGAAGGCTCCAACTGGGGTACAAAACGGTGAACTTCAATGCTTTTAGCACACAGGAGCTCTCCTGATTTCACTCACTCAATGCCTGCTGATGGCCCAAAGTGTTAAGAGCCTTGTTAAAATGGAGCTATTAGTCTTTTCCTCCATAAATGCAGGAGGCTCTGACTGCCTTCGGTGTTTCCTACATTAGTATGTATTCCTATTCTGGTGCTGCTAGAATCAGCAGTTTTATAAAGCAATATACTAAGAGGCCATTTAAAATCTCCCTTTTACAGATTAATAGCAGAAAGGAAGATTTAATGCCTTTTCAAACATTTTTAACAATTCATTAAAAAGAAAAGAATAAATCACACCAAGCATTCGGCAAAAGCCTGATTATAAAAAGAAAACAAAAATGATCTTGTTTTTCACATTCTACAGGTTAGAGTACATTTCTGTCAGTCCTATAATTTATGCACAATATGCCATTTTCAGAGAAGAGGTGCATAAGCTTCTACAATTGCAAGGGTGGTGCACTCAGGTATAGCAAGTCTTACCTACCTTTACACAGCATTTCTGTGTACAAGATCTTGTGGACCCATTCATAAGCCAAGTCCAACACTAAGAGAGGCACTTTCCCTTGGAGCTACTAGGCAAGCTTAGGAATTATTCTAGACAATTACCATTATGTATCTTGCCACTCACTGAACATCCCAGATACTCATAAGTGAAAAAAAAAAAATAGCACAGGCCTCTTGCTAACTCCCCTTATCTGATTCAAACTGGAAAGGAGTCCCCACAGAACTGATGGCCACAAGAAATTATCACTTATGATTTGAAATGATCCATGCTTCAGCAGTACCTGACTTTGGACCAGGAAAAAATAACAATAATTGCCCTATATTTCAAAAAGAGGCCAATAGGCTAAATGGATCATTGGTTCATTTTTTCCACTGGAAAAAAAATGACATGCAGAAAGAATTTATAAAGATAGAGTCACTTAGGTGAAAAATCACAGCCACTTTGTCTGTTCTTACACTGCAAATTTGATCAGGTTGATAATTTCCCTTAATTCATCAGGTACACTGTTGAGAGAAGAGGTTCCAGATTTCTGCTGTTTTATGAAGAAGAAAAGAGGGGAAAAGAAATGAATGTATGATATGGTATGCTCAGCACAAAAGCCATGTAGTATACATTCTGCCTGTGCGGCTGTGGATTGGCTATTAATTGTGTGCAGCAGCAAGATGTTCATGAGCTAAAGGATGTGCTGGTAATTGTGTGTTTGCAACCCCATGCCAGTTTCCTTGCACACACACTCCACCACACTCACACCTAGCAGGAGTAATAGCAGCCATTTTACATGGAAAAGATTCAGAATTGTGCCAGCATCAAGCAGCAATCCCAAAACTTATACCAGTCACCAGAAAGTAAAAAATACTCACTCTGCAAGGCCTTTTTGCAGCCTGCAAACACCCCTTTTCTGATGGTTTCCTACAGACTAAATAGAAGGCGATCCCCCCCGCCAGGTCTGTTTGTATATATGATTTGAGAGACAGTTGCCATAGAAACACCCTGGTGGCAGATACACAATTTTGCTAATTTGGATCCATTGAGTGGCTGAGTCTCTACACCCTATATAAAACCCCCAATGCACTGGAAAAGCATGCTCTGGCTCTGCACGGCTAATTAAAGACTCAGCCATTTCTTCCCCTTTCCCTTCTCCATCTGTCCATGCGACAGTAAAAACATATCATCACTCAGCCACTAGCAAAATGGTGCCTGGAATAAAATAATACTCTGATGAAAAGAGAAATTGTGAAAATGGAAACACCTTCTCTGTACAAGTTAGTTATGTTTCAGAGAGAGACTAAGCAAAGGGTTTGTTGCTATATTTTACAACAAAGTAAGCTACAAGTAGGTGTAAAATGTACTAATTAACAAGATGAAAATATTCCAGCTTCTCCTCCTTCCCTGAAACAGGACATACACAGCTGGCTCTAGGTCCGTGTGCAGAGGTTTTATCGACGTAGTTAATAATCACAAAATAGGTGAGCAAACAGTAACCTTAATAAAAAAAGAGATTAAAACCTGAAAGTCCTATCAAAGCCAAACAGACACTGACCACAAGGTGACTAGTGAGGTGAGGGAGCTTACGGAGGTGCATTACTTAGGTGAGTCTGTATCAGAATTGTCTGGAAGAGCTTTTGAGACCAACATCCTAATCAGTAGAGAGAGAAAACAACAGCAGATGAAAAACACGTTTTTGAAATATATGCTAATGCACAACAGAAAGAATGATCCAAAACATGCTCCTGTATTTTTAGGGTTTAAATTAACGACATCAACTTAAATAAGAGCCTTAATTATGAAGAGATCATCTCTTAGTCTAGAGCGGCCCCAACTAACAAGCAAAACATGAATATGCAAAAATAACGGGGCAAAGATAAACACAGAAACAGCCATCATCGCATCAGTGCAATTAAAAGAGCAGTATGCTTGAAGTGAGGAAAGGAAATGCTGTCCTTATCAAAAAACAACAACAAACAATTCATGAAACTTAACTGTTGCAGAGTAGCAGTATGGCCAAGTCCTTTGTAAAATGGAAAATTAATGATCTGGATACACATATGAATCAAAACAATGAGCATCAGGTTAGCAGAAGACACTAAAGTCTTTGACAGGTTGAAGAGAGGTAAAGTATGGAAAAATCAGCCATTCCCTAAAAGGGAGAGCAGGCAGAAACCTCTGAACCAACAGCTTATTCTCTTAATTGCCCCTGAAGGAATCCTGACAAATTCTCTGAAGCACATAGTGGTGGCCACATTTGGAGAGAAGGTACCAGAGAAATAGGCAAGAAGTTGCATCCATATAAATCAATGCCTTCATGCTCAGGATTCTGTATGCCAGAAAGACATTTTTTCTACACTGTTAACAGTGCTAAAATTTTCATTATTTGAGTCTTTTTTTTTTTCTTAAAAAAAAAATTATTACCATGAGCAAACAAGGTTTCTGCGATAGAAATATGTCAATTCAGAAAAACCCTGTGACACCTCTGCATCTTTAATTAATCCTCTGCCAGTCCCCAATGGCAGAACCAGGCTGGGGGAAGCAGTGGGCACTGCATGCTGCTCTTCTCTTTCTCTTCTAAGTCCACAGCCTTCAGCAGGGGAACACTGTGAAGAGCCAAAAGGCAGAGAACAATGAGTGCAGGCTGGGGCTCCCTCCACTCCCCTGGACAAATGAAATCCACATTTGTTTGAAGACAAAACTGTAGAAATATTCATAGTTTCACATTTCACAGGTGGATCCAAAACAGACAGAACGGGAAAGTAACATTAAAAAAAAAGAGAAAACAAAAGCTGTGCAGGTGTCAGTGCAAGATATGTCCCTGGCAAACATGGTAACTGCTGGGCACTTTGGTAAGTTTTCTAATACATGGAAGTGATAAGCTAGCAGCAAATATCTCTAACCTGCCAATTCTCTCTAGGAAAACTTTCCAGGAAAAAATTAAAAAAGTGATGTGAAGATGCACTTGTAGATCAAGAAAGAAACAAGTATCTTAGAGCATGCAAATATCTGCAAATAAATTATACCTGCAGGCAGGTATCTTGAAATAAACCTCGGAACTGCCAATAGGAAAATTTGAGGGCTGCAGAAGAACAATTCCTTAAGAGCAGAGACAGGATTTATTTAATGCTCAAGGTTGAGACTACCTTGAAAACTGTGCGGAAAAGTGCAGGAGACCTTTTTTTGCAGGAAACACTGAATTTCATGCCTCCTTATCTGCCTTACACTGTCTTCCTCCTGCAGAATTTGTTAAAAGCTGAAAGACTAGCTGCTAGCAGGAAAGCCTCCCTTGCCCCTTTCACATGGATCAAGGTGTTTGGGGTTGGACAGCCATTATGGTATCAACAATAACAACTATAGTGATCTCTTTTAAAGTTTAAGCTCCATGAAGCCAGAATCAACTTTTCTTGGACATTTGCACGGAGCTCCAGGTGAGAGCTACCACGCTGCAAAAGGAAGCCAGCAGCAACTCCTTGCCCACAGCAGTAGAGACACACTTGGCAGGACAGCATGTTTTCTCCTGGGGCTCTACCTCCTCTCACAAATTTCATCTGAGCTACCCGAGCTCTCTGTTCCAGGTTCATAGCAAGTAAAGCTGGCACACTGAAGACCCAAGACCATGGGTACTGCTCAAAAGGAAGAGAACAACACTGAACCATTTTCAGGGTGTCTGTCTCAGAAAGCTGCAGTCACCATTCTCTCCACTGCATGTATTTTATTTAGAGCTGCATATAGAAAACTTTGATCACCTTTGCAGAGATCAGTGTGTTAAAAATTTTGTTTAAAGCTTCTTAACGATCTATAGAAAAACTGCATCTGAGAGTCAGAAGTTTCACAGTCTTAAAAAGGAATAATACACAGTGGGTGGTACATTCAGGTGCATTATTTTTTCACTTAAGTGCTAAAATCTCCTTTGACCTTTTCATTTTCCTTTTTAACTCTTTGATCTCCCCACTTCTGACTAATAAACCTCCTCCAAACATTTCAATCTTCATTAGGATCAGATAGAAAATGAGGAGCGTGTGCTGCCCACTAGATAATTAGCAATAGCATAACTTCATCAAGGTTGATGTGATTTTAGCTACGTGTTTGTGAACACAGTGCAAACCACTGCCAACTCCACATGACTTGTGCCTGACTTACTTCACATTATGGGAGATCAGGAAGAGCTTATAAGATAGGAGTCCTGGGACTCCTAATGTTTCAGTTTATTCATTGTGCACACTCAGAAAAGTCACTTGAGCTTGAGCACTGTGGTTTTCTCCCCAGAAAAAAATGGTGTGATACTACCATGGTATTTTACAGGACTGACAGGCACTAGAAGACAGGAGCAATACCAGAAGGCTGCAGAGTGAGACACGTACTTTGCCATCAGCCAAGTGCTTTGAAAATGCCACCCAGATCTGCTTTTTGCCTGAAAAGTCTGCGTATAAACATGGTGCATAGAGCTGCTGCATTGCTTAGCACATTTTTCAATAGTCTTGTGATCATCTGTTAAAGGACTTGATTCAGATGCTGGTTTGACCTCTGTTCTGAAAGCTCTTCTTTTGTCTGTAAGCGTTTCTAATCACATGGGTTGAGATTCAGCATGCCAGAAAGCGCCATGGTATAACGGAATTTGCCCTTTAACCTCCAGGTCTCCCCTCTGCTGAGACACAGTTGGTTTTTGTTTTCAATTAAGTGAAAACTGAAGAAAAACTGAGAGAGGTAAAAGTGGATTTGTTCCCCACTCTGGTCTCGATGTTTGATACACAGGTGAAGCACCAAAATTCACCCATTTTACTTTTTTTCATTTCAACAGTCTGCCTGGTGATAGGGACTGCAAGTGAAATGCAGAAATACTATTTGACTCACTAACACCTTCTTTAGAGGTGCAGTACGTAAGGTAGTGAACTGGATGTTTCATGTGAAAGGGAGGTCTACTTAGTCCCTTACTGCTGTGATATCCTAATTAGCCCACCCTCCAAGACCTCCAGCATTTCCACAGGAAACATGTTTTCCTCCATCCAGCTTTTTTCTCTTTTGCATCAAAAGGTAAAAATTAAAAATTCTACCAGTATCCACAATTCAAAAGAATTCTTGTGATGTTTTCGTTACATGCACAAAGAAGGATGTATTTTGCTTTCCTGGTTTTGCAATGAAAGTTGAAACAGTGATTTTGCGTTATTATAACACTCATCATTTCTCCCTCTAATTTGGATGGTTTTTAATAAAGCTCCATTGATTCCACTGAAAGAAATCCCTCCTGGCAAAAGCAGAACACACATGCTGATTGCTAAATATGCAGCAATTATCATATTCAGCAGCGCACTTTAATATCTTATTTATAGATGTATCTATCTATAATTTGCTTTAATTAAGTTGCATTGATTTTAATGACAGAAGCAGTCCTCAAAGAAGAGTCTAATGTTATATGAGCCCATTGGTACTGCTTTACTATTGTTTGGATAGAAGACAGCACCTTTAATACTTCTTCTTGATATTCTTAGTGGTGTTTTTCTTTGCTACATGGCTGCAAAGGCAAATCAAGATGATGTGCTCTGGGAACTGTCAAAACCACCTCCAACACTGGAGACAGAGCACTTTCAACTTCCCTGTTACAAACTTGCTTGTAGGACAGCTTTCAAGAATAAGGAAAGAAGCAGTATTTTCCCAGTAGGTCCTGAGAAATCTTCTGTTTCTGTTCCTGCTCCATTTCACAGACATCTTGGGAGTTTTATTTTCAGAGGTTCTCAAATCATGGTCTGATGCCTTCTAAATTTGTTTTGAGTAGTCTGGCAACTAATTTACTTTTTTTTTTTTTTTCTTTTCAACAGAAAATACAGGATAAGTAATTTGGGAAGGTAAATCAACAGATGGCTACAGGTGTCTGTTCACAGCCCAGTTACCAAGTCATGATCTCGTAGACTCTTAGAGTTCTGTTTTCTAGGCTCAGTTACAGGGAATGTTGAGCCTTCTTTTTCTTAGCACACACTCACTTTAAGCATTTTATGCTAGTCTACTTTTGAGATGTTTCCAAAGAACACTTAATGCTATTAGAACTGTGATTAAGTTTGTCAAAAAACATCTTGAAGAACTAGAGGAAGGTATCACTGCACTCCTAGTGGAGTCTCACAGCCTTGGATTCTGCTGGGTGCTACCACATACCTTGGCCCTGATTCAGGAAAGCATGCTAAATACTGATGAGGGTGGTTTGTTTTAATTTCAATAGCATTTGATTCCTCTTGGAGGTGTTCCCAAAGCCGACATACACCTGCATCTCTCAGTGGCTGTATCTCCTTTTTGGGTGACGATACACAGGAAAAACATTTATATCTCTGTATCCTGAACACATCTTCACATATTTGAATGCAGCCTTCAACTGATGATAGTCTTGGCATCTCCACCTCTGAAGTAACCCCGTAAGATTATATGGGCTCACATCAATTGAGGATCTATCTCAGAGACTACTAAGGTAGCTTTATAACATTACTTATGCAGATCTTAATGTATCATTCACTGTTAGGATTTTTTTTTTTTAAAGTGAAAAGTAAGTGCCAGCTTTTTAAATCACTGCCTTTTGGAATATATCAGCACTAATTTTATAAGAATTGTTCATGTTAAAATGCAAGGGCATGATCTCAAAGGAAAAGCGCCAAAGTAGCTATGCAAGTACATTTTCAGTTTCTGGTCATCATTTTTCATTCACTGATTATTACTTAAGTGTTGATTAATAGTTATGTTCATGCTGCTAGAATGCATTTCCCTTTTGTGAGAAAAACATCCTTATCTAAAGGAAAAAAGAGATAGTAATCAAATCGTCCTTCCTTTTCCCTGTAAGAAACACAGACATACACTCCAGTCACTAATGATCTTGGTTTTGCTGGTGAGTAGTTTTAAAAATTTTCACTCAGAAAATCAGCTGTATGCAATCAGAACGCTACTTGGTCAGTCAGACTGCTAGGAAATTAAATGCTTCCCTTCTGTCTTTCAGTCTCCCTCCACATATGTACACATATATACATGCACAGGCAAAAATGTACATACTTACAGTCATCGTCCCTTCTCTTTATGCAACGAACATCAGGAACACTGATGCCAGCAGTGCTCCATGCTGGAATTCAGCAGGGCTGATTATCTCAGGATTTACTTTTCCTCCTCAGTAAAGCCCTACCTCTTGTTCAAGGAGGTGAAACTAATGGCTTAGATTTAGAGAGAGCGGAAAAATTTCTATGAAGGCAATAGACTAAGGGAAATACAAACACAGATGGGAACTTTAAAAGGGAAACAGGCTGTTCCCATAACAGTTTAAAAACATGGCAATTGCCTTAGCTTTGTAAAAAACAAGCTCTCAGCATTTGCTGTATCTTGCAACAGTAAGTAGAGAGAAAACAGCAAAAATGGAGGTGAAGCCAAAACTGCAAAGTGTTTTTGCACAGTTCCATACAGATAATGTTCAGCTTCCTGAACCCTAGCTCTGTGATCCCCCGATCCTTGGTACTAGAGGACTATGTTTTCCTGTGACCATGCAAAATGAGATCATTTCCGGGCCTGTGCCCATCTCTGTGGGTGGCTTCTTTTTCCACTAGTCGTATAATATGTTTTGGTTAATTTTATCTCTTAATTGTCTTTAATGAGCATCAGATTTGCAACACCCTCACTTGCAAAACTATTCTCAAAGTAAAGGCAAAAAGAGGCCCTTGAGCTGAGAGCAAAACTTAAAGCAGCAAACCAAAAATCCCTCAGCACCCATCACCACTGATTCTTTCCATCTATAAGGGAGCATTTCAATTGCTCTTCCAGTAAACCAGGCCAGTGTAATTAATCTCTTCCCAGCCACCAGAGAGAGTAACGTAACTTGTCACTGAGGTACACCTGTGATGCGATATACAGCATACATAACACATACATGCAAATACATTTATAAAGCAGACACCCTGTAGTTGTTCTACAGTACTGTGCACAATTCCTTCCCCCCATGAAACCAGTCCTCAGCCTGTTTGAAACTAAGATGCTGCTTGTTCCTTCCAGTCTCACATTCTTTGCTTCTCTTCTCACTGTAATTAGTTTACAAGACTACTTATCCAGATGATTACTGCTTTTAAATGACAGTCGTCTTTTTTTTTACTCCAGTTCATTGTTGTGTATCATTTTGTCTTGCTATCTGAATACCCAGTTCTCTAAGGCATTTTCTCATTATGTTATCTCCTGATATAAGGCATTTTGAAATACTTCATGAGACACACTGTATGAAGTAAATTGAATTGAATTTTCTCTCAAAGCCAGGGGCTTTCAGCATCTTTCTCCAGCTAAGTCAGCAGAGTTCTTGGCACCAGAGCCAGGGTATAATGGCCATGCTTTGCAGCCTAGCTATAAGCTTGCGTTCTTTTTAGGGAAAATTAAATGACAGTGTCAATACCTGGAAAGCAAAGAGGTAACATATCCATTTATGATGAGGATGGCAAAATGAAAACGTTTGGGGTATTTTTGAGTGGTTTTAATGCATACATTGAGATAATGCTATTTTTCCATATCTACCTACATCTGCTGTTGATGCTGAACATGCATGTGGGGGCATATGCATGTATATGGCAGGGAAGGGGGAAATAGCAGGGCATGGAACTAAATTGCAGAGAAAGTACTGGAAACAGACATGGAAAGGCTTCCTGCAGGCAGGTGGCTTCACAGGGGAGAGCCAGCCTTTCATTGTCTATAAAATCGTGTCTTGCTGGAGGTCCTCAAGAGCAGAAGGGGTAGCGCCTAGAGGCAGTAAATCTCTCACTTTTGTATTATTACGTTCTAAACATTTAGCTACTGTACAAACCAGCACACTGTTTCAAGAGAATAAAAGGAGCAAGAAGGGGGAAGATGAACAGAAGGAAGAAGAGGAAGATGGCAATAAAACTGAGAAACATCCCCCTGCCACAGCTCTCCCCAAGAATACTTCACATCAAAGAAAAACTGCAGAAAGTAAATTGTTAGGGAGTTAAAAGTTAACCTCAATACCCTCTATTGTGATTTGACACCACACTGGAACAGTACTCCTAGAATTTGAATGGTTAGTCTGTAGCACAGGGTAATAGATCCACCTTAATCCTGTTAAACATAGATGCCACTAAAGAGAAGCACTCTCTCAATGGCATCACGACAAAAGCTCTCTCCACTGCAAATTCAATATGGTTAACAACAACAAAAAAAAATGCCCCAAACTTGGATTAATACTGAATAAACAACATCAGCATAAGCAGGCTTAGAGAGAGGAATTGCTTTCCATATGCTGTGGCATCAGGTTCCTCCGGATCTTCAGATACCAGTCTGTAAATGTTACAGACATTGTTTCTCCTGCTTACAACTGCTGTTGGGTGGCGACCTTCTTTGCTTGCTGATACCAATTTAGCAGTTGGTATAGCTTCTCTGTGATTTGGTACTGTCTGTTGTTTGCTGGTGCCAGATGGATACCAGATGGGTAACTGTGGGCAATGGTTCCTCTGTGTTCCAGTCCCTAAAATCACTGCCTATAGGGTCAGTCTTGTCAGTTGACTTCTAAATGGCACTTCAAAGCAACATTCTGAAAAAACTTAACATCTGTTCCTTACTCCTAATGACCTTAAAAAAACGTTGCAAGCATACTTTCCTTTAGCTGGGAATTACCGTGCATCTGCAGGAAAAACACAGCCTTGCAGATGCTTGCAGCCATCAAACTCACTCTTTGCTAATGGCAGCTCCAGAAGCCACCAGCTCAACTCTGAAAGTCAGCACTGAATGTGAAGTATAATCAATATATTCTTTCTTGTGGTAGCTCCACAATGTAGGAGTTCAGAGGTATTTCAAGGAATTTTTCAAACAGGACTTTCATCAGTGAGGTGGAAGAACAAGAAAACAAAAAACTTAAGGTGCCTTTGAAAGGCAGCAGGGATACCTGAGGGCCAAATGTAAAGCATGGAGGGAAGGCAAGGAGAAAGTGATAGAAGAGACATGTTTTAAGTATTAATTTGTGATTGGCTTTTCAAAACATTGACCTAGTTGTCAAACCAGAGACAGGAGCTGGAAGGTCAGTTAGTGGTTTTGAATACTGCATATTGCAGTTCCCTCCTATGTTATTCTATATGACTGCTTGTGTTTCTAAGAAAGGGAAAAAAGTTTATTTAGGACAGTACAGGAGCATTTTTGTAAATTCGCTATGTGTGCTACAGCAGAATGCTGTCTACAGAAAAATGTAGTTGACATCAAAGCGTGTTCCCCACCCCCTGTCTTGCTTCATGGAGAAGTTATGATAAACAGGTTGTGTGTTCCCTAAGGTTACCATGGAAACTCATTCTTTTCAGGCCATCATTTGCAAAGGTAAAATTTGCATTAAAATGTGATGGAATTTGATTTTGTGCATGTGTGTGAAACTCAAGTGGGGTCATGCTACCATGCAGTATAGCTATTATTTCAAATCCAGAAGCATATGCTTAAGAGAGAGATCTATTAATCCATGTAAACACCTCAGTGACCAAATTACAGTTTAATTGCTAATTTGACAGGTATCTTCTGAGTGAAAAGAAATACTTTGAAAATTAGCTTCGAATGCAAATGTAAATGTCAATACTGATCCACCGGTAGGTTCCACTAGATATTATTTTGCTAAATTCTCCTATAATAATTTCACAGGAAAGATTGAATATAGAATGTTAGAAGGACTTTGGTTTTATGATGGCAGACCAGGGATGGAAGGTACAAGCATGTATTTCAAATTGTAAATTTTTATTGTATCCTGAAGGAATTATCATCAAATTATGAAGTACAGAATATAATTTGATATAGCCATGTTTACTGCAGTAAAAGAAACTCCTGGATCTCCTCAAAATCCACATTTGCTCGCTTTGTTGTGAGTCATATCATAACTTCAAAGCCATAATTTACTCTAGTTATCTGCCCCTCTGACTTTTCTTGGCACACCTGATGGTGTAGATCATACACCTGGTCCAGATCTCCCCAGGGCCCATGCTCCTTGAGAGCCACTGCCATTATTTGCTGCCATATACAGCATTGGTCTTCCTACATGGGAGCCCATTACTTGCAGTAGTAATTCTGACAGTCATTACTTCTACCATATCCAGAAAACAGATGAATGGACCAAGAAAAATCTTACTGTTGGTGGTGAGACTGCACTTTGGAAGAGATACCAGTTATCTGTCCTCTTACTCAGTTATTTGCATTCACAACATACATGCTGAACTTGATATACTACTTTATGAAAATTATGCTGCTCTGGGACAATGGATTATTCACCTATCATCTGCCTTGAATAGGAGAACCACCTTTGGAGGCCACAGGGCCAGAACTCATATTTCTGCTTGGAAGGCAGACATTGCAATACCACCTGGATTACGGAAGACTCAATATCTTCTATCACAAAGGACTTATGACATACAGTTCAGCTGAAATGGCTCTACTTAATATTGGGTAACATGACACTTAACACGGAAGCCAGACCATTTGATAAGGAAAAAGCAGCAAAACAACAGACAGAAGTATTTGTCACTATTGTTTTCTTATTGTTAATGAACAGAGTTGCACCGCAAGTGTCTCAAAAACACTAAAATAAAATCAAATAAAAAAAAATTGAATCAAAATCAACCCTTCAGGTTAGGTTGCACAGTGCCAGTATTTCATCAGACTCCTTTCTGCATTGGAAAACTGCTTACAAATTCAGCATACTAAACAAAACAAGAACATTAAAGAAGGTTTAAAAAAACCAAATGGAAACAAAAATAAAATTGATTACTTTCACCAAACTTGTCAAAACTCAGCACATTCGGTAGAAGGAATGTGTTCCAGTCAGATCCCATACTAAGCAAGAAAGGTGGTGCTAGTTCTCTTTTTTTCCAAATGTTCTTTAACAGGTTGAGGTCGAAAGTTGAAAAGATATAGTCTTGAGCAGAAAAGCCAAACTCATGTACAGCACCAGACTTACAGAGTAAATGGAGTTCCCTTTTCCCATATTTTGCACTTTATTTTAATGCAGTCTTGATATTAGATTAGCATCTGCACTACAGACCTTAGGCTGGGAACTAATAAAGTTATCCGCCCAATATCTCCATGCCTGAGTCAGTGACTTTCTTTTTCATTTTAAATAATTATAACAAAGTCGCCTGTTTGTTGAGAAAAATAGAGCCTTTATATATTCAAAGATAATTGCTTATACCCAGCAGCCAGTGATACATTCTAATTACTTTTCACACCTTGGCTGTGAAGAAATCTTGAACTTTTTAGTGTTTTTTAACTTCAAGACAACAATGTAGCCAGAGCACTGACACCCTGACTGCTGAAATTGTGCCTAGCGTTAAATTTAACAAGCAGTTCTGCTAATGCATTTTGCAGTGAGGAACTTCAGCAAAACTCGAGAAGACCCAAGGCCTCCACCTCAGATCTGGTGCTGCAATAATAACTGCATAGATGTACAATAGAAGAAATAAATCCAGGAATGAAAAGTAATCAAAAGTCCATTATTACAGTTGGCTTCTGTCACATACTTAAAACTATAACAAATAAAAGATCTGTACTCTGTTAACAGCCTCAATGACATAGTTGTATTGCTTGACCCGCTTCTTTGAAGCTCAACCCTGTCCTGCGCATGCTGGGAAACTGTTGCTGTTTGCCTCACCAAGGTCATTCTGCTTTCCATTATGTTAAATGGACAAATTTTGCAGTCTTATGTCAAAACTGCTATCTGTTCTAGTGTGATGTTATTCCAAGCAGACAGAGCTGGACAGTCACCAGCATCTTCAGGAAACAAGAGTGCTGTCTGGGACAACAGTAGCTAGGCAACTCTTTGGATCATCAGTATTCTTTAGGGAAGAGATTTCTTTTTAATCAGCAACACGCTGAACAAGAACATAACCCAGGGAGATTAAGCTGTGAGAATTCAAAAAGAAGTCAGCCATGTCAGCATCTATTCGATAAATACACCAGGTAACTGGCAGTAAATGCAAAAGCTTGTGCCTAAGAAGGGGTCAAGTCTGAGGCCTGACTTCAGGCCTGATCTGATAAATACCTAAGCACATGCTTAGCTTCAGACATAAGCTTAAATGGCACTACAGACAGACTTGTCTTGTGATTATAAAGTGAGCATCAGTGCAATTGAGGCCCCTTTCCAGAAGTTGAAGCAGGCCTGCTACTAATGGTCTGAGGGAGAGGAGTTCAATTTTAACAGGAAGCCTGACTTTTTCCCTCCTTGTAGTCAGGCCCATGAGCAGCAGATGTATTTGATTCTATAGTATGTGGAGCACTTTTTGCTAGGCATCAGGACCAAGCTGTCCTGGAGAAGCACGTATCACTGAGGGTAAGGGAAAGTTCAAAGTGCATAGTATTAGCTTTAGCAGCCCCACACGCAAAGGCTTGGTGTCAAAATCTCAATTGTCTTCCATCTTCCAACTTGCCCACATGATGCTGGACTGAGATTTGACAGAGCATACACACATGCTCTGGGAAAGTGGCCACACAGTCACCTATCTATAGAGTGATTGATGAGTAGACAGAAAACTTGTTAAGAGTCTAAACCGGCAGAAGCTTGCAAAAACTAAGCAGACTGCAAAGGCCCAGCTACCATGCTACTCAGAACTGCGGCAAGGCCAGATTACATCCTAGCTCTAAAAAGGCTATTTCTGCGCCCATTCAACTGTGCCCCAAATGACAAAAGCTGCAGATCTGTGGCCTATCTGTGTGTGCAAGTGCAGTAACTGTTCAGCATACTGTATAGCGGGGATTACCTGTTCACAAACTCACCTTGGTATAATTACCAGTTAAGAGTTTTCTTTCTTGCCTTCCTAAGTGTATTTTAGGCAAATTAGGAAAAATATATGCAACAGAAAACCTCTAGGGCCCTTCATATCATATCAACATGATCTGTGGCAGCTGTCATGATCTCCCTGATGCCCCACTCAAGTTCTCGGTTTGGGCAACATCAGAAGAACCTCTTCTAACTGCAAGGGACAAAACTGCTGGCATGTGTTAATGTGGAACCTCTCAGTGCTGTAAGCCTGCAAGGATGGCCACAGCCCCCAGCAACACCACATGTTTTTGTCTGATTTCCTTCAACTGCTTGTATGAAGTAAGAGAAATGCTTAGTGTTTGTCCTCCTTAGAATCATCCCCCTGCACTGAAATACAACAAAAAGCAGCTGTGTGATGAGGTACCTTGTGGAATAGATGGCATGATAGATTTCTGGAATTCATATAATACTGTAGGGTATAAACAGTAACAGTGGGCTTTGATAAGATGACATATGGCATCAGAACTGTTTCCCTTGGTAAATAAGAGTATGTACATAGTGTTAGCATGAAGATACGAGCATTTCAGACTCCCCTCTGGTTCAAATAATCTGTGCCAAATTCAACCTTTGTGTAAATAGGACTGACTCCAAACAAGCTATAAGAGTCACTTTTTATTACTAGTATTAATGGAATTGAATTTGGCTCTCCCTGCATGTGCCATTTGGAATAGTTTATTTTTCACATGAGGTTTGGCAGGGATTTCTTCAAAATAATTTCTCCCTAAACCTACTCCCCAAAGCCAGCCTGTAAATTTCAAAAACCCTCTTCTTCATTTGAACAATTCTTTAGAATACACCCTGATCTGAAACCTTCATTATACAGAGATCAGTAGTAACCATAAAAATTTCTTGACTGGTAATTTAATCACACATCCTAATAAAATGTTTTACATAATTAAAATTTTAATAACATAAATATTTAATAACACAAATATTCTAATATACAGAAATACTTCTGATCCATGGTTTTCAAAGCAGCTATACTTTTGGGGGGGGGGACGGGACTGTTTGTGTGTTTATTTCTTTTTAATTTAATTTATTTTTTTCTACTAATAGTCTGTAGGCTCAGAAAGTCCGGAATTCACAGCAGTTTCTGCTATATGGTTTCACATAGTACATAAAATTGTCAGCTTCTCCCATTGCGCTAGAAGACAGGAATGTTATTATTCTAGAAGCTGGAATTTTGGTTTCTAACCATGGTCCAACACAAATGTCTGTGCATTTTGGGAACCTAACCTATTTGAAATGCAGCATCCTGAACTTGGAATTAATTGATCATGAAAAGTACAAACAGCTCCTTATTCATCCTGAAGGAAGTATAGAACCCTTTGACACATTATGGAAAAATAATGCAGTTCTTAACGCTTCTTTTTTTTTTTTGTTCTGGTTGATTTTCAGGCTTGGATCTCTTCCAGGCACACAATAAAGTACTTGGCCTTTAACACAGACAGGCATGATTCTTCTTTCATACTCTCAACTGGGAACTGACAAAACTCAGTACATTACAGATTTGTTTCAAATGAAATGTTCACAGCTACTATGCAGAGGCAGGATTTCTCATATCTTTAGGTTATTTATAAGCTTGCAAATCTTATCTGTGAATAAGGAAATGGCTTTTAGAACCACTTAACAGAAGGTTCAATACAGTGAAGCCCATGTGGTCACTAACAGGTGAAGAACTATATGCAGTGTGGCTGGTGTCACATTCAGTCCTTGAACACACATTAAAATGATAAAGTTTCAAGGATTTACTGCCACCCTGAAGGAAAGAATTAATGTTTTAAGAAACTGGATTTGTACAAAGTCTGTAAGACAATCCAAGTAAATCCTCAAATACATGATTAATTCTTCATTATTTAAATGCCCTTAAATACAAGTGCAGATGCTAACTTCATGGCTTTGTCTTGACAGCTCTTTTGTTATTTCTTGTGATCTGCTAGTAGTCTGTGACTCTAAAGACATGAAAAAGAGTGCCCCATGAAAAAGCCTTCCAACTCTTAGTGAGACTAAGTTCTTGCAGCTTATTGCTTACACAGTTCTCTCAGGGTCTGACTGATCCTGCAGTATATGGTAATACTACATAAGTATATTATGCCTCTTTCTGTAGACCTGGATTAGGCCTGTATAGGATATATTCATGAGTGCTTTGACTCTCTGATGTCCCACTAAGATGTGAGCATGTAAGCACATGCCTAAATTCTGTCTTGAGCTGATATTTCCCAATATGCTGTAGCTGTCAGAAAATTTTAGGGTAATCTCACATTATACTCACAGTAACAGGCATTCATTTTCCTAGACAATATTTATACTTATCAGCTTGTCCTTTGCTTACCTAGCTGAGATTTACTTTAATCCTTGTGATCTACCCTACAGAATTTTGTTTATCATTTATCCTAGCTATAAACCTGAAAGAGGCATCAGGAGGAGTCCAGAGGATGCAAAACTCAACAATAAACCAAAGCACAAAGAAACTGGAAAATAATTTCAAAGGATCTGACTCTATAGCACAGACAGTGCTATATACATGTGGCTGTTTATGGAGACAAACTAAACTGAATTATTCCATTACAAAAAGAGAAAGAACAGACTGTGGGGAAGGAAGTACAGAATGAAGGCGCAAGAGAGCAAAAAATTCATCCAGCAATAGATGAGAACAGAGGAGAATTAGAAAATGGATGCAGGGGGGAGGAATGGATGATGAGAGAATAGCAGGCCTATTTAAAATGAATTTTTGACCTTATTTTTAAAACATTTATGGATCCCAATTGCCTGTCATGAGATCATTTTCCCTTACAATGCTAGCTTTTCAGCCGGCTCTGCACTTTAACTTGATTTATCCCACTTTAAAAAAAGCAGATTGTTAGAAATACCCCTTCTATTAGAAATTCTGTCCCATTACAGTGTCAGCTAAAGGCCACTTGTCAATGTCAGCTTTATCAGATAGAAATTTTCCTTACGAGTTCTCAGATACTTTTTTGGAGGACAAGACCCAGGGTCCATTTCTGAGGCTGTTGATTTGCGAAGGGATAGTGTCTTCTCAAATTATTCCCTGTTATTTCCCAACTTATCTGTGTTTCATGAGATGGTGGGAAGTGATTAGAGCAGCTGCTGTACATTAGAAAGACATCTTATAGGAAAGATGGCTTAGGTTAAACAGCTGAAAAAAGCATAGAAAGAACTAATTGAGTATTAAAAATACATAGGGAGACCCAGCATCTCCTATCCAGCTGCAGCTTTCCTGGTGTCATACACAATTGCCTATGGGAAGGAAGAAAACTTAGAGCAGGTCTCCCTCCTTAGCTGTTTGTCGACTCCTTAAAGAAAGATCTGACATCCTGAAGATTAGAATGTTTTTATTTATTTACAATTATGCAATTAGTCATCAGCATCTCTCTTCACTGATGAGTAAAGGTGGAAAAAATCAGCTGTTGTTCAATCTGTCTTGCACAGTACTGCTGAGGGTCAGCAGCCCAAGGTGGGAAAGATGACATTGCTTAAAAAATATACTTTGATGACTCTCCTGGCAAGATACTTTGAGACATGTGTTTCCTTTTTAATATTTTGATTCTATTTTTGTTCCTTCTTTTCTGTCTATATGGACTGATATAACATATGTATTTTAAGGGTAAAACTACATGTAATAAACTTCAGGCAGGAATTGGAAGAGAGCAAGCTGTGGTCACAGTATTTTCCAGAAAGAAAGGCAGTGCCTATGAAAGCAAGGCTGGATGAATCAATGGATGATATTGTTGCAGTGAAG
Source organism: Chloroceryle aenea (assembly GCA_013399075.1). NCBI lineage: Eukaryota > Metazoa > Chordata > Aves > Coraciiformes > Cerylidae > Chloroceryle > Chloroceryle aenea. The sequence goes on from VWZY01008407.1 coordinate 136,598, forward strand.
AGATGAGAAGTCTTTGAAATTTGTAAACCACTTCAACAAGAGGAACTGTTGCAGCAACAAACTTCAGAGTACTAAAGCCCTCCAAGGTAAACTCCAACTTTTGAGCACACTGCTATTCCTCACAACAAAAACATTTAAAAATACTCTACATTGGAAGGACCAAAAGAAACAATCCTGGTGTCACTATTATTAATCAGTTCAAGATTGAGATACTTAATGCTCCCTTTCAGGTGCTCTGATTAAGGACAGCTTACTTCCCAGGAAAAGCAAATCTTTGGAAATCAGTAATCTCTGGGCATTATACCTAATAGCAAAGGCTTAGAAAGGATTACCTAAGAAGAACCTTTGTGAATCTTGGGAAACTACACTGGACCATAAGTCTCAGCCTCCTCTGAGGATTAATAAAGCTTTATCAGTTTCAGATAAGAAGTAGAAATCCTCAGGCTGCTGAACAGGTACTGCTGGCCCAGTCTGTGGCCTCTGTCCCAACACTTATCATGCCATACAATTTCAACAGAAAGACACATTTGATGCATAGTCTCATTTTAGTTTACAAGAGCTACTCAGAACAAGAATGGCAACTACATAGATTCCCAACTTTCAGTCACAAAATTTAAGGCTGTTAGATTAAAATTAAGTGTTCTAAGGAAAGAATTATTTTGCTGAAGGTGACACTTTTGTTAATTGAACCAGAATAATACATACAACAACTTTCTGGGGGTTACTGAACAAGTATATATGATAATTTATGTAAAAACACCCCTTTTAACTCTCTCTGACTGCAATGAAATCTAGTCTCACATAGGATTTTTGGACTACAATCCCAATTACTGCAGATTTCACTTCAGCATTCACACTGATAGTTTGGAGAACATTAAAACCAACAGTGCACATTCAAAGTTTTAGATTCTTAAGATTTTAAGATCATTCTGTTTCTTTCTAAACTAAAGTTTCAAATTTAGTGTAAATTACAACTTAGTAAAGTTACATTTTTTAATACTGGTTAGTTATAATTATTTCTAAAGAGGCAATCAAAAAAACTATGAATCCTGCTCAGGTGGAGCTCTTGAGTACCACAGTTGTGAACCAGCGTACTACAGCTGTTGCAATTATTTAACACATTCAAAAATCCAACACTCTTGATTAATGTCTGGTTCTACCATAGGTTACTCTTCAGTAGTGGGGCAGATGATAAGTCTCTGTGTAGTGTGACTCCCATATATAAACCAGGGAATATAGCATGTCTGTAAGAATTCTATTGTGTTGGTAGAATATTTTATGATCTTCAGATGGGAGAGGAGCAAGTTATTCCATTTTTCACTTTATAAAAGTTACTGAGGATGCATCATGTCCAGATTGCTACTGTTAAGTATGCAGAGGGAAACGCAAGAGCAAACATGCCTCTTCTTTCCTCCTTTTCACTTTGCAGCTAACCACAGTGATAGTCTGCTCTTCTAATGCTCTTGTTAACCCAGGGAATTACTGGATGAACTGCCAGAGTACCATAAATCCTGTTGAAGAGCCTTGATGCTGCCACATGTGACAAAGTTCGGCAATAACTGTATAAGTTGGGCCTAAAGAGAGGAAACCTAGGTCTAAATCCCAGTCAACAGACAAATTATTTTTAGCCAAGTTTTCATGTTAGTAGTATTTTTTTTTTTTGGTGGGTTGGCATTAAGGATTTTTCCATTTCTACAACCTCCCCAAATTCATGTTAAGCTGACACAGGATTTCTGGAAAACAAGTAAATCAGCAGGTTCCGCTAATCCCGAACGCTGCAAAAGTAAGCATTGTATCACACTGTGGGCCTACCCAATGCTGGTCGTAATCAGACAGCTGTGCTCTTCCTTCGTCGTCCTCACAGAAAGGCAGGCCTTCTCGCCTGGCCTGATGGTACTCTTTCCGTAACCTCTGGATACGATCAGCATTCCCACCACTTGCACAGCCACTGGAAAAAAAAACAAACAACAAACAACTTAAATACAACTCATATGTACACACATATCTAATGCTTATCAGGTACCCATGTGAGCACAAATTTGCCGCACCTGAGACAAATGGATCATGAACATTTAATTCTCCTGACTTGCATAGTGCCTGCTGGTCTGTATCAGCATTATTTTGCTTTCTTGTATTAATAAAGCTGCTAATTGTGAAGTTGATCCCCATTTTTAAGAAATCTTGTCCCTGTCCAAAGAACTTAACAATTCCAGTACAAGACATGAGACAACAGATGGATGCAGACAGATGGGGGAGCACAAGGAAACTTTTAACATTCCTATGAGCAGCTATAAATGGCTATCATATTTTAATAATAATGATGATGATGATGATAAGCTGCCAAAAAAATGTTTCCCTTTGCTCCCATGCTAAATGTGGAATTTCCCTAAAATTACATTTGTTCAAGGTAAAGAATAAACTATATTCACAGAAAAGCACAGAAAGAAGTTTTATCTCATAAAAAACAACCTCCCTCCCAATTATACAATGAACTAAAACATGAACCATGAAAATACAGGGAGGCAAAAGACATGGGAAAGCTCACTATCAAATCCTTACATCATTTTTTAAAAGTGGTAATTATATAGTAATCCACTTAGTAATCCACAAAGACTCACTTGTATGCTGAACTCCATACACTGCAAACTGTCATGCTAAAGCTAGTGGAGTTGCTTTGTTTATCAAGTTAAACACATGCCTGTCTTTGTGGTTTTTTGGTGAGCCTTCCAAAACCTTACAGATGGACTTGTACAACTGTGGAAGCTCAAGTTATACCTGGAAGGATTAAAAGAAAAATTCCTAAAAATGACTAAGAATTCAAAAAAATACAGCACCATTTAAAAGAAAAAAACTAAAAGTTTCCTTCAGCTATTTCAAGCCCTGCTCTAGTCAGCACTGGGCTGAATACTGAATGTATGGCGCAGTAGCATCTATTGGTATTCACAGGGACTTGGCACAGAATTTATTTGTGGTCGCTCTTAAACTAGGCAATTGTTATTGCAGCGCATCACCATACAGGCTCTTAATCTGCAAATTTAACTCTGCCTCCCCAACAATGGCCTCTAGAGACATGGATTTATTCACATGAGCATAGACTGTGGAGCATCTTCTCACACTGCACTCCACTAGGAGTATGGAAGAACCTTTGGACATCTTTTGTAGGATTTGCATAGCAAACTGGATTTGTAAAGCACATACAAAAGACCGTACATAACCCTATTGGTTCAATAATGCATAGCTTCTAGTATCTAACAGCAATCTAGATATTTTGGAAATTAATTACCAATGAAGGGAAATTCCATGTAGGGTACAACTGAATATGCAGCCAGGATTGGAAATGTCTACTTGCAGCATCAGTATGTTTCCATGAAAAATCAAACACTTAAATTACTTGCCTTCCCTTGATCCACCCCTCTACTCTACAAAAGTAACAGAGGTTTCCAAGGTTCTCTGGCTGACTTACCAAACTCTTCCAGAGCATACAAATTTTTTCTCATGATCTGCCAAGGCAGTGAAGAAAGATTGCACAGACTCTGTGGACTATAGAGGAAAAAAAATAAAGTGCATTCCATTTTCCTTTTGATTCCATCCACAGATAAATGCCTCTGTTCCTTGCATGAATTCTTGTCAAATAGTGGAGAACCATTTCCAGTTTGAAAAACACTGGAATTAAGGACTGCGTAATGAGGGCTATCACTTAGAACAGTGACGCTTGGTCCACAGCTCATGAGCAACACAAATATGAAATCCCCTGACTTTACTTGTGAGTAAAGACAAAGCATTTAATTAGGGCTGCTAACATACAGATAAAGGCCAAAGTATTGTCCTTGTTGCTTTGCCAACATCATTACCCAAAGCAGCACTAGCTAAGAGAGGGAATTGCTGAGATACAGGCAATGGCTCTAGTTTGAGTCCAGACTGCAGCTCTCTGCAAATTGTATTAGCACCTGCCACCAGTGGCCTAATGGGCACATACCCACTTTCTAACTCCAGGCGTTTTGGCTGGAGACGTAATCTGAAAATACCACAGAGGTTTGGTTTGGTTTTCCCTTTTTTAAATGAAATCTGAGATTGATATACTGTGAGAGGCAGTAACAGTGGCCTGTACTCCATTTATTGCAGATCTCATGTAGGTAAACTTCCTTCTGCTTAAACCCAGCCAGCAAGCAAGTCAAAGTAGGTGCTTCAGAGATCACACTGATTATATATATTACAAGACAGCCTGACAGGTTTTTCTTTGGCAAACCTCTGTCACATCATATTAAAGTACAAACCCTAACTATGAGAATAAGCAGGAACATTTGAATGAAAGATAGCAGCACATGGAAAGTTATCCATCTGGATTAGTGTGAAAACACAAGCATAATCTCAGTGGAAACAAGCAGCTCCATGAAGTCTGATTTCCTGTGCTTGTCTCCTGTGGGTTCTCTGGTGTCCGATAATGGGACTGAGTTCACACTGCAGTATATCTCCCCAGCAAGGGCATTTGCCTGGACCTTCCTGCTTATCATCATGAAACTTAGTGATACAGTGTCTTTTGAACATTGAATCGCTCCTCAAGTCTGGTCAAAAATGGCCAGCAGGTTCAGAGTTTGTTAGAAAGGTGGGGGGAACAGGTTGGAAAAGGGACAGTCAGCAAATCAGCTTTATTTTTTAGGGAACAATTAAAGCTCCACAGATCTCCTCCCCCCCCAATCACTGTTTATAGGCACAAATGTAAAAGACATTGGCTTTTGAAAGAGCTGCATTCTGGCTTGCATGAAAGTTTTACCCACTCCTGAGTAATGTGAGATGGATATGATGCCCTGTACAATGCTCATGAAACAGTTCTGAATTTCAAGCTGGCTCCTGACAATTATGTGAATATATGAACCACATTCAAACTCACCAGATGAATTCAATCAGCACTGTGCAAATATCGCATACATAATCTATTAGTTTACCCTGAAGAAACTGAAGCATTGAATTCAAGCGAATGAAGTCATCAGTAATAAAAAAAAGAAACTGATAAGGCAATATTAAAAAAAACCCCACAATTTTCCAAGATTTGTAGGGAAGATCATACATTGACTGCAAACTATTCTCCCATATGCCTATAAATACATAATTAAAAAATATTGGTTTGATCAGATAGCAGTTCTCAGACAGGGAAACAGCACATGAATACCAGTTCAAACATCTTGGATGCATGACTATTTATACTGAAAAGGAACGTGAATTTACAGAAGAAATATAAAAACAATACTCCAATCAAAGTCAATTTATATTAACAAGATTTAACTGAAGCTTTTTACTAAGTCTAGTAAGTACAGAAGACAGATTTCTTTTGCAGTAGCTTTATATTTAATGTAGTGCTCCCTCCTTGAGGAGATATAAATATTTCAGTCCTCATCACATCTACAGTTTTGTGCACAACTCACTTCTCTGACGTGGCTCCCCACGCTACACATTCTTTGGAGAACCACGCAACACCACATTTGTTATTCCCCTCCCCCACCACGAGTTCTCAGGCTCTAACATTTCGTCTACCCACCATGGACTTCTCCATTGTCACAAAAAGACTGTAAGAGAACTGTCCACCTTGCATTTTGAAACTAACTTCAGAACAATTTTCCCAAAATTGTGCTACATGTAATGAGACTGATTCAGAAGCAGCTGATACTGGGATAGAACATGAAGCTTTTTGGGGAAGTTTGTATATAATGTCTAGGTGGGGGAAAAAATCTCTTGAGAAACTTTACGGTAAGTTTAGTGAAGACTCAAATGCTGATTTCAAACAGTAACAAAGCCTGTCCAAAATCCCAAGCCACAAACAATCTGAAGAGAAGTTCAACAGTTCTTTGAATACACTGAACACGCTTCAAGGATCTTTTTTTTTTTTCCAGAAAAAATAACCAAACCGAAACAAAACAAACAAACAAACAAAAAAAACAAAACAACAACAAAAAAACCCTATATGAACTTTCAAATGAGAAAAAAAAAATCACATTCCTGTCAGCTTGTGTAGTTTCACTCGATACAATCCTTACAAATCAAAGCTTTCTTCTGGCCTGGAAGAAAGATAAAAAATCCAAACCTGAGCCACTGTTCTAACCCCCACTTCTGGGTCTCTACTACTGACTAGATAAACAATTGCCAGAAATCACTGTCTTCTGCCCTGTACCTGAACCTGTCAGAGGTACTACACGGGTTCCACCTTGCCCACTGTGATTATAAAGGGACCTGCTAAGAAATAGTCACTAAACCAATACAGTTGGAATGGGAACCCCAAAATAAAGAAGAAACCATAAACTGGCACAGACTTAGCTTTGAGCTATCTCTAACATTATGCAAAAGATGACCGTGAACTTTCCATCCTGTCATCTCTGAAGAGACTGACGAACAAGCACCATCGCAATACCATTATATACCCAGTATGGCAGACAAGTTTGTTTTTTCCACCATCAGCATTTAATATATATGGCTCAGATTTTGCACACTAAAATCTCTCCTCTGAGTTGCTAACCTGGATTTCAATCATTCCGGTTAAAAATGGCATTTTTAAAATTAGTGACTTCTTACAGCAGCTCTCTAGATAAAAAAATTAAAATCAAGTGCTGCACGTACTGGGTAAGATGAACCACTTGAAGCTGTATATAAACATACATTTAAAGAGGCAATAAACATTTTGTTTCCAGTGGTTTTCCTAAACACATTAATATTGCACAGGGCTTTTTTGGCAGCCACTTTTTTCAAATGCTGATCTCACTCAGCTGACTGGCAGCCTGTAAAACAACTGGTGCTTCCAAGTTAAAAAAACCCAGACAATAAACATAATTATTTTAGCATTTTTTCCATTAACAAACAAATGCAAGAAAAAATGTCATTCACATACAAGGGAATGGACAATCTTCCATTCACAATCTGCTATGAAACAAAACTGAATTTATATACTGAAAGGAACATTGTGGTCTGCAAAATACAAAGGAGTCCAACAGAACATGTAAGAATACCTTTCACTTCAGATAAAACTTTCATTTTGAAGTTATAACAAATATATATTTAAATATGTTGCTCTTTCAGTTCCAGTCCTTGTCTTTCTACCCTGAGGTATTACCTTGTTTATGAAGATATTTCTGCAACCTCAATAGTAAGAAGAAATAAAAAGAATGGTGGGAAGCGATAAAAAGAAAATCAATGATAAGAACATAACTCTACAATATTTCAGCTTTCATCTTTGTCAAGCACCAAGAGAAAAGAAGTTTATGAAGAAAAGAACATTTGTTGTTTTCATATGCACTTGAGCAAATGAATGATATTGCAATGAAAGACTTGTCAGAAATACCTTGTTGAGATTGCTGATATTGTCTTGTAGGCTCAGGAGTCATCTCAGCCAGAGCCATATTCAGCCAGAGCCAGCTTGGGTTTTGGCTGTACAACCCATGCTGAGGACCCAACTTAACAACGCTGTCTTTCTAGCTGCTGGAACCATGCAAATGGTTTTACTGATCCCTGTAACACTTGCTTTCTTGCTCTGGGCAGGAATATACCCTATGTATACTCAATTACCATCTTCATCAATGGAGAGGGACCCCAGCAGACACCTGATTTGGAAACCTATGTAAAGTGCCTGGGAGGAAGACTTTTAGCCCAGTTCCATTTAAACAGGACTATCCTGAGAGAGCCTATATGGATGGGCTAACATGAGAAGCATTAGATGGATGCGTTTCTCTCTATCCATATGCATGTAAATGCGTATAAAGCCAAGAATCACAAATAAACCGCAGAAAACCAAACTACACTGAGGAAGCTGCTTACACTTGTTTGAGTTTATTTAAAATTGTAAAGTCCCTGAGCCTTAATGAACTTTACAATGTTTAAAAAAGTTGTAACTGTGCTTCAGCAGAACACAATGCTGTCACTTTTCAATTCTTTAGGCTAACGTAAAAAGAGTACAACCACTTCTATCCAAAAGGTCAAAGGCTCCTAGGGCAGCACATGACTACCATTTGTCTGGATGTAAATTGAGTCCTATTGACCCTGTAATATCACTACTGACCTCTTGACATTAGGAACTTAGTGGAAAGAGAAGAGGATGGTATCCTTAGGTTCCTACAGACTCATTAGGAAGAAGGAAAGAATGAGAACCTTGCATGATATGAATTAGCTGTATCATTAACCTTTTCTTCTGCCAAATCTCTCATAATATGTTTACAAAACCTCAAAAGAATGATTTGAAGATTGAGTCCAACAGATTTGTATCACTTACAGTTTTTCCAAACTGTTTAAAAAATACCTCTCAGTGGCTTGACATAAAGCATCCTTTCATGTTTCTCTCCTTTCACATGACATACAACACCTTTTCCTGTTTGTCATGGCAGATGGCCTAGACATCTTCCCAATCCAGGCCACTTCTCACCTCCATTACTCTCCTTTATAATTTATAGCCGACTACAGTTGGCCAGAAATAGTGGGAGCTATAGCCTAATTTGTTGCTTTATGGAAACAAAGTTGGCACACTGAGGATTAACTTCACTGTAACAGAAGATATGCTATGTGCTACTCTAATCTAACAGAAACAGGTTATTTGCAGTCATGTAGGAAGAAGAAAAAAAATGTGACATTCTCATGTTTGTAGCCAGATTGTCATCTTTACTGCAAAGAAAAGACCTTTTTTTTTTTTTTTTCTGCTCAATGTATTCTGTTTCAACAAGGAAGGCAATCACCGGGTTTTAACAAATATTAAAAAAAAGATGCCTTACAGTTCAGGATGGTTAATGGCAATGTCTTTTTCTGGCATGTGACCAGTTTACTGCTGTCTTGTTGATCTGAGATGTGCACGTGTCTCCGAAGGGCTAGGAAAGCAGGGAGATTAGGGACTCGGCTGCTGACAACAATCAAACTCTCTATAAACAATACACAATGAAAATAATGAAAAACAGATTTTCCTGGTATTTTCAGTAGCCTCTAGACAATGCAACAGTTTCTAGTTTCTTCACTAAAGATGATATCAATTATGCCTTTTATCCATCATGCAGTAGTCACGTGTAAGGCATAATTGAGGGCCTTCTCTCCAAGGTAATTTCTTCTGGATTTACATGGCAAAGTACTTAAATTGCCTTTTTTGGCACTTCGTATTACAACATGGCTTGGGAGGGGGGTATTTTACTTTACTGATGTAAAGCAGCTGGCATATTTACAATAGATAGGTCACATCAACACAGAGCAGATTTTCAGCCCTCTAAACTCCATTTACAGCAGCTTTAACAATTCAGCAAAGCAAATGCTGAATGATAAACTTGTGTAGCCCTATTTCTTAATGGTTATCACACCTGCCTGCAACTGGCAGCTAGTTTTTTTTCACTTGAAGACTATTGCTTTTTGCACTACAGTTTATTAAACTCATCGCTAAAGCTGAAATAATAAGTACTTTACAGCCTTCCAATGAATTAGCTATTCAGGAGTCCCTGAAGAATTCTCTTTAGCACACACAAAGCAAAGGCAGGAGGGAAAGAAGGTGACAATTCAGTGCAGTCTTAATTTCTGCGCTCTCTTCTGAGAGAGGAATGGAAGATCTAAGTATTCACTCACAGTAGATGCTGCTGCCCATGTTCTAAAACATACTTTGTTGAGAACTACAAAGCCCAGAGTAACTATCTGCTTTCTCCCAGAAATTACCTCTTCCAGTAACCTCTACCTTACACTGGAGACTACATCCTGCTTTTTGTTACACATGTGCAAATATACATGACACTGGCACACAACTAATCCTCTGTGTGGTTTGGTTTTATAATACCTGTCCTAGGTAGAAATGAGGTAGAAATGTCAATCTAAATAACAACAAAAAAGTCTCTTTGTCTGCAATCCTCTTACAGATATAGCTCACTTTAAAACAAAAACCAAAAACCAACCAACCAACAAGCCAAAACCAACAGAAGAAAATAATTAATTTATACCATCTGCAAAGCATGAGGGAAAAGCACAAATCTCATAGCCAAAATACATCCTTACTATAAAGCTGGGTTTTTTGGGGGTGGTTTTAATAAATGGTCATTATGAGGATAACATTAATCCAGCTTTAGGAGTTTTACGGGAAAAAAATACAAATGCAATTTATCTTTTTTAACTGTCAGCTGCAATTCTGAAGCTTTAAAGCCTGTAGCTTCCAGTGGCCTTTTGTCTTTCTGCCATTGCAAGAACATGTAGGAGCCTTGCAAGCTATCTATCTCAAAATCCATTAGCTAATTCAAGGAACCTAATTAGAGCTGCCATTTTGATGGAGCATATTGAATACTCTGTACAAACTAGTAACACCATCAATGTTTATTAAAAATTGCAAGAACCAAAGCTTTCAGTTCCATATAAATATTAATGGACAGATACACTTAGTGAAATACAGACGGTGTCATGTCCACAGAAATACACACAGGTATACTTATAACCCAGCAGGATGCATTTATTCACAAAGGCTGAAGTACAGAAGCAAAACCCAGGGACAGTTTTACACAAACTGTTGAAAATTGACCGGCTTCCATTTACACTATCCTTATGTGCATTAAGGGAAGCAAAGCACACTAAAGATGATTTGTTTCTTGCGTTTTTCCTGAGTAGTGTGCTGACAATTTGGAGTGTATTTTGAGCTTACCTCAAGAATGCACTCCAGCTGGAACCGTTTTATAGCTCCTCTTAAACCAGCCACTCCAATCACTGTACTTTGTAGACATTTACACATATTCCAGTGCTACACTGTTTAAGGGCATCCAAAGATTCAAAGGGAATTTGCACTGTAGAGCTGAAACTCAAATTTTGCTGTAGACAGCAACAAAATTGGTGACAGGAGCCAGACATCTGGAGCAATACTCTCCTACATTCTGCTGCGTAAAAGTCCAAGTCTAATGAAAAAGCAACTTGCAGACAATGATATAACAGATGAAATAGTGACCATTCTAAGAATATATCAGACACCTAGTTAGGTTAGGCTGTACAAGCATATGCCTTTGGCTGCAGAAATAAAAAAAGTTTTCTGGCTACTTCACAGCTTCATTTTTAACTTGATACTTCATAAATGGAACTGCAGAAAATCTCATATGTTACCATTTCAATCTGACGTACACTTTCACATGCATCTAACAGTGCCTGGATTCTATTTATATGTACAACTAAATATACGTGCATAGCAAAATCATCAGATTTGCTACAGAAAGACAGCAGATGTTCTTATTAAGCCACTGGCACATGCAAGGTGAAACATGTAGGCCTTATAAGGAAAGCATTTAACGTTCTAACTACAAGCTAAAGAAAAGCAAAGACAAGAAATTAAATTATTTCTAACGTATTTTACTAGCTGTCTGTGCAATGCATGGCAGAATGAAAGCACCATTGAGCGTGCTCTAATGACTCTAAGAACACATGAGGCTTCTCAGAGAAAGGAGGGAGTCTAATCCATACACACTTTTTGGAACATCCCAACTCCAATATAATGATCCAACATTCACCTCTGAATAAATACTAAAATGACACTTGAAGCATTTAACAGAGGTATAAAAGAAACAGACTTAATGATATTTTCTCCACTATAGGAGTGCAAGAGGCTAAAAAAAAATTTATGAAGAACTTGCCGTGGGGACAACCCAGAAGGTAAATCCATTTGAGTTCTCTGATAGGTCAGTATTTCCAAACTACAACTGAGATCTGAGCAGTTTCACTCAAAAAGTCAAAACATCAGTTACCACTAGCTTCTCTCAAGAATTATATATGGCAAATTTAGCTTGTGGTTATTGCTCAACAGAAACCCTGCCAGATGTTGAAGCGGTTGATGGGTTTTGCAAAGTTCTGCTGCCTTCAAGGCCACCCTGCCTATCCTTACAGCAATTTTCATCCTCAGATACCTCTCCCTCCAGGCATCTGGGCTCCTCAGAACACAGTTCATTGTTCATACATGCAAAGACTGAGGGGTGCACATTCCTTCAACTAGCTTTCATCACAAGCTCCACATCAACAGAATTAAACACTTTATAAGCCAAACTGCATGTTGGAGGAATATTTCTGAACTTAGGGATCTAAAGTTAGCAGTGTAATTTTATTACTTTTTGTTCTGCAGTCATTGGAATCTCCTGGACATCCAGACATGCACAGCTTTTTTAGTTCCTCCTTCTTATAGCTGCAGTTCCACTGCACCTCTGAAATTACTTCCACTTTTCCACTTGGAAAAGTCAGGGATGAATTTCAAGTGTTAAAGATAAGCACTACTTTTTTGGTAACTGTTTTGAAAAATGTAAAATTAAAATGGCAAAAAACCCCAAACTATTGGAATCTTCAAACTATACACAGTCCTTTCCTAGAGTATCTCACCTGGAAGAGGACTCGCAAGCCTACCTGTGCATTTGTCCGGGAAGTCCCAGAAATGCTAAAGCAAGTGTTCTTTGTCCTCCATTATCCTCCATCCATTCATTCATTTGCTTCCCATGCGGATCCACCTCTGTCCCACAGGCTGCTCTACAGAAATGCTTCCCCTGATGCACCTAAGGCAGCACCTCTCCTTCCAGCACAACTTATGATCCACCTCCCAGAAACATTTCACAAAGCAGCTTGCCAGTAATCATAGAATTGTTCTGGTTGGAAGAAACCTTCAAGATCATCAATAATGATGAGGCCACAGGCGGCAAGGGACACCCAACAGCACTTCCTCCTTTCTGCACTGGTTCAGATGAGTGTGCTCATGTCTAGCACACTAACAGAGCACTGAACTCTCAGGACAGGTAAAGTCTCTGCTTTGAAGCACACACTTATTGTCCTGACCCAGCATCCCTCCTTTATTCTGCCCATCCTCTAGCTGCTCCAGCAATCCTGCCTCTGCTGTGTTCCTATTCCCGTCTCACCCCTCCATGGCATTTCTTAGGATTTCGCATTCAAATCAGCTCACCCTTTCCCTCCCTGAAGATGAGGCGTAAGGGCAAGGTAACACTGATCATGCTCCATTCACCTCATCTGTCAATCCTGCATGAGGAACCTCTCTGATCCCTGCAGACAGGAAACCCTGCTACTGGAAAAGCATGTCTAGGTTCTGGCAGTTCAGGACGAGTACTTTTGAAGTCAGCAGCCAAGTTTCTATCGTGTGTGGGAAGTATTCTAAATCTTACAGTTGTAGTCAAACTGTCAACATTCAAGGGGTGGCAAAAAGCAGAGTCTGGTGTATCCTGGGGTGCATTAAGAAGAGCGTGTTCAACAGATCGAGGGAGGTTCTGCTCCCCCTCTACTTTGCACTGGTGAGACCTCATCTGCAGTATTGAGTCCAGTTCTGGGCTCCCCAGTTCAAGGGAGACAGGGACCTGCTTGAGAGAGTCCAGTAGAGGGCTACAAGGATGATGAAGGGACTGGAACACATGCCTTATGAGGAAAGGCTGAGACACCTGGGGCTCTTTAGTCTGGAGAAGACTGAGAGAGGATTTGATAAATCTTTATAAATATCTGAGGACTGAGTTTGAAGAGGAAAGGGACAGCTTCTTCTCACCCATGCCCTGTGACAGGACAAGGGGGAATGGAGGTAAGCTGGAGCACAGAAGGCTCCACCTTAACATGATGAGGAACTTCTTTACTGTAAGGGTCACACAGCACTGGAACGGGCTCCCCAGAGAGGTTGTGGAGTCATCTTCCCTAGAGATTTTCAGAACCTGCCTGGATGTGTTTCTGTGTGACCTGTGCTGGATTATATGATCCTGCTCTGGCAGGGGAGTTGGACTTGAAGATCTCCAAGGTCCCTTCCAACCCCTAACATACTGTGATCTTGTGATCCCATGTAAGACCAGTCTGTGTTGCTTTCCTAGATATAAAGCTCCCATTCCAGTCTATGGAAAGATTACAGTTTCCTATTGAAAGAATCGTATGATTCTTATTCTTACTTTTTACACAGAGAAAACAACCCCTTGTCCTCTCCATTCAGGCCCCCCCAAACAATTGTCGTTCTTTTACATAAAAATTCAGCTTCAGCACACCACCAGCAATAGGCATTTTCAACCCAAACGGTTGAAAGACTGGTTATTAACAGGTGGAAATATAATTTTCCAGTAGGAGTCAGGCCAGCAGCTCCCCTCACACAACTGGCACAGTCTGGGTTTGTATAGTTAACCTCCCCTTGCCCCCCAGGACTGCATGTTCCCTGGTCCAGAGGCTGGCTGCCGGTTACAAAAAGCAGCATAAAGCTCATTTGCTCCTGGTATCTGCAGGATGAGCACTCCTTAACCATCACCACACCACCTTGGAGGTACAGCCTGGTAAGCACATAGTACTCCTGCATGTGCTCCAGATTAAACTGTAGTCAGCTTAATGAGAAACTGAATTGATGAGTGCTACTTCCTTCACTTGTCCATTAAGATAAGTACAGCACATGGACATTTCAACCCATCAAAGATGAGAAAACGCATTAATTTTGGTTTTCTTAGAGCTGTTAATAAATCTGACACTGTCTAGCAGTTTTCTTCATTTCCTATCATTTGACAGATACTGTGATCACAAGTTACAGAAGATGTTTTTCCCCTGAAATTATCACTCTGGTAATACAAGCCAGAAGGAAAATTTATCAAGATACCAAGAAGCTGGTTATCATTTTTATTTTTAACTTTATGCGGCTGGTTTGTGAATATCTCAATGTGATAAAAAAATAAATTCCACCCAGTACTGTTAAAAATACATACACACTGACTGTTACAAATGACTGTATCACAGCAAATAATCACATTTTGTATTTATTAGTACAAGTCAGTATTCTTCTGACATAATCAACCTGGCTCTACTTAGACCCCTTTACTGTAAGAACTCCTGCAAACTGTTTTCTTCCTCTTTCTCTCACTCAATTTGACATTTGTATGGAATCAGGAAAAATCTTCCTTAATAATTTTTCATTACTAATGGCTTTTTTTGGTATGTATACTTGGGAGGAGGGAAGGCAAAGGGCAGGAAAAGCAGCTTTAAGTGCTCTGCAAATGATCCTCCTGAATCTAGACCTCATAAATCCTATCAAATGTTATATTTCATCAATAGGCTGCAAAAGCTTTTTTTCCTGCAATGATGAAGCCTGGCTTTAAAATTTATGGTTTCATTTTAGAAATGGACTATAAAAAGAGTCTGACTTAGCTGTCTATCAACTGTAGCTGACACTAGCAAGTTAGGTCTGGACTTTCAAAGTGTTAGATGTATTTTTATTTATTATACATGTACATACACACACATAAGAGATATATGAGGACATGTATATCACTGTGGGTTTGTGCATGTCTAAGTACATGTCTGGCTTTTTCTTTTTTTTTTTTTTCCTTAATTTTAGTCTTAAAAAAACATTTTCTTCCAATTCAAGAGGATCTGAGATATTCAGCAGATTAGATGGCAAAGTGATAAAAGTGTTTAGACCAGAGCTGGCTCAAGGATCTGCAGCAACAAAAGCAAATTACATTTTGTTGCCCAAACGATTGAGATAAAGTAGTTTATTTTGTTCTCATTCGTGGGGTGGTAAAACACAATTCAGTAATGGTAGAGCAAGTTTCAGGGGGAGGCAGGGAAAGTTTCAACAGGCTGTGA
>VWZY01008407.1:152212-218830 GCA_013399075.1 Chloroceryle aenea
GGGAAGAGAGGGTGCAGGGCTTCTGCACCTCTCATGCATGGGGCCCTCCCCTGCCTCTGTGCAACTCACTACGTCTACTCCCTTCCATGAGCCCTGGAAACAAGTCTGTGCCCCAAAGAGCTGCTCCCAGTTGCTCTCCTGTACTCCCTGGGGAAGGAGAGTGCTGAGAATATGGTTCCTATTCCCGTTGCTGCCATCACTGATTGGAGCCATGTGGGTGCCACAGCTGTCCCATACAAGCCTAAAAGCTTCCTCTGGCAGCCACAACAGCAGCTTCCTCAGATGGAGGAGGAAACGTCTGTGCATGCTGCTGAAACACCCACTCCTCTCCTCCCTCACCACCAGAGCTGGAGGTCTGCAGCCAATGACTACTACTTAGTTCCACATATGCTTAAAAGCAGCCCCAAATGTAAAACTTCTAATAGAAGCATTACTGCTCCCCCAAATCCTCATGTTTGAAAAAGCAAACCACATCTAAAATAAAAACCAGATAAAGTGACGTAGCTGCAGCTAGAGAAAGTGAAGCTTCAGTCTGAACGTAGGGGAGACTGTCTCTCCATCTGCTACAGAACTACATAGTGTACTAACTCAGACAATTAAAGATGAAAACAACAAATCACATTGTTGAGGCATTGTATGAACCAAACAGAAGAGCAGTTAAGCTAAATCTCAGGTGGGATGGTTATTCTTGTGTGTTGCCACTGTTGCTGCTGTAACGTTTGTTTTGGTGGCAACACACAAAAAACCTGAAAGTCTGTTTCTCATTATGAAACAAGGAGAAATCTCACACTGGGGAACATGGTCAAAGCTGACAAGTGAATACTACAGAAAAGGTTGGGGAGGAGCAGCTAATGGTAAAGGTATTGAGTCAAGACCAAGAAAACAAATATTTTCTTCCATTGCCTCTATTTCATAGCATGAACAAGATGAATAACTAAAAGAACCTGTCATTGGTGCTGAGGACTTGTGTATACTGTGGCCTTAGATCACTCCTGAAATTCCCTGCTGGGAGGATATTCGCCAAGGTTCCTGTCACCAGCCCTGACAGGGGCAGCAGAGAGAGGCACTGCATCAGCGGGCAGTGCAGGGCAGGACCCCAACTACAGCTCCTGTAACACCCCTGTTGCAGGGCCCCCATCTAAGGGAGCTGATGATGGCACACACTAGCAAGCCATAACCACTCACATTTGGTATTAGCAAGAGGGGGAACAGGTAGGGGAAATACCACCCATCCATAATCTGAAAACAAAATGTCCTGACTGAAGCGCTCAGTTTCCACTCTAAGTATACAAAGTGCATTGTGCTTACACCAATTTATGGAAATGAGAGGAGCTGAAACTGCCTGTATTTCCACGAGAGGGTATTTGTATTAAGGAAAGGTAACTTTATCTTGATCTACAGACAGCACATCTCTGGAATTCTACATTTTTTTACTGGAAGGAGGCACATAGCAGTGTCACATTACAGGAACAGAAGTTACTTAAAAAAAGTCTCAGAATTGTTCAGATTCATACTAGTTAACCCCACTTAACAATGAAATTCAGGACACTAAACCAATATTAATATGATAGTGTTTTTAAACCCAAACCTACTCATCCCACAGCAGATCAAGAATATTTCTAGCAGTGCATTTTTTTTCCATAACTTTCCTGTATGTTTCTCCTCAAAGGTTTCAAAATAATCAAGCAATTCAGCTTTCCCTGTAACTGTGGGCCTTTTTCAAACCTGAATTAAATTTTCTATAAACAAACATCTTTTTGACAGTCTGCAAAGAGAAGCTCCCGGCACTGTTCAAATCCTTAATTTTTTCCCTTTTAAAAATCTTCTCATATGATTTCCCCCTCTCCCTAAACGATTTTTGTTTGTTTGTTTGTTTCTCCACCTCTTCCCTGAGGCTCATCTCCAGCTTTTATTTTTTTAATGTTTTGCTTGAGCTCTTCTGAAACTGCCACCTGTTTACAGAGAAAAAAAGCAGAGTTCAAGGGCTAATGTTTTACCCCTTACTCACTATCCCATATCTGGCTTCAGTCATCAGTAACCAGGATTCATCATCATCAATGGATTTTCAGTGACATGCACTGTTATTTGCTCAGATAATGGCCTCATATATTGCCTTTGAAATGAGGGTGTGACCATTACTTAGGGATATTCCAAGAGGCAGTAATTGCTACTTCTGCAGGACATGTTTATTTAGTGTTGTGAAGGCAGATCTGCAGAAAGGCAAGCTTTGAAGTTGTTTTTGGATGGTATTACGCTCTCAGAAGGACACACCAATATTAACCTCTGCACATCACCTTTGGATTGGAGCAGGCTATTTGCTAGGTGGTTTGGAGTGCAGGGGAGGAACAGGCAAACCTCTGAAAGGTCAGGCAAACACATGAGGGTACAGACCTTTCCAAGTTCTGTAGTGAGGACCAGGCTGAACAATGTAGGCTGGAGTGGCCTTACTCCAGCTTCTGACAGGTATTTTCCTTACCTACAAATAAATTTTGAGATGGCCTTCAAATCTTTCAAGGCCACCTAAGTAACACCTGCAGACAAAACACGACTGCAACATATCCATCAGAGATACAACTCTCCTTGCAATAGGCTCTGCAGTGATGCATATGAAAAGACAGTCCTGTTCCCACAAACAGCAAAACAATGGAAATAGTAAAAGCAGGTGGGAGAGCACAAGATAGTATGGAAACAATAATGGTCTGCAGGATGCTTGACAGTTACAGTTGGTGTTTGAGGAAGGAGGCAAATGTGAAATGCCTATAAAATGCTGCAAGGACAATTTCAGAGCTTGAGCCTCACTGTTGTTTAAAGTCACTAGAGACAAAATATATATATTTATTTCAAAGAACTAACAACTTGATAGAGCTACTGGACAAAGAGGACCAAGCTGCTTTGTTGCCAGGTAACTGTAAAAAGTGTGTACATAATACCTGTAAGAATGTAGCCTCCAGAACTACTATTTTCAGTGTAGGACAAACACCCATCCCCTTCTCTAGTCCTCAACTTCGTAAGCTTGCCAACTGGGCACGAGTGTGGATCACAGCCTCCATTCATGGAGCAGGAGAGAGATGGATATGCTGTATCCAGTCCAGCTCTGTACACTTGTCCCACCTGGAGAGAGGAAAAGAAGCTGGCCCACCAAGATTTAGGAGGAGGAAGAGGAAAGATCACTTCCATCTGCTGCATCTTTTCTGCAAAGACTAAGATTTAAAACTCCTGTTGGTTTAAAACCCCTACCAGTTTAAAACTGACTTAAGCACAGTGACCATAAGATTTTTTTCTTCCCTCATTTTTCTCTACTCAAGAATATTCTCCATTAATGCACAAAATGATCTCCCCTCCATCTAATTCACTGCTCCCCATGGGGTAGCCATTAAAATTGATTCATGAATACACATTTACAGGCAAAAGTGGGAACAGAGAAACCCTCTCCCCATCATGTTCCTCCCCAGGAGGGAGTTTGAGACACACTGAACAAAGAACCCTCAAATCTTCTGGCACACATCTTAGAAAGCAGAATGTGATTTCCAGTCTGTATCTCTTGCTTCATTACAGAATATATGGCCCTTAAAATAGGCAGTTGGCTTTGACCAGTAATGTTTTGGGCTCTAGCTTTTAGTTCTGTTTTTCTGTGGATTCCACACTGCAACAGGCGGCTTCCCTCCCTCCAGCCCTGCCCCTCCAACCCCAGCTGCAGCAGTGAAAACACCTAAAGGACTCAGGCAGCTGGAGAAAATGCAAGACCCTGGCTCTCAGGCCGCATCTGCGTGTCACTCCTTTCACTCCTGAACATACATTCAGATTTGACAAAGTCACGCTTATCAGAGAGATGAGCAGATAGTCTGCTATCTGCGGTGCGGTACAGAATTAGGTCAGAAGAGCACTCTGCCGGCTTGTGTTTTGTTGTTCAATCCTGCATAGAGTAGTCATGGAGACAGCAATAAAGGACAACTCATCACACTAACCAAATTCTTCACCCTCTAATCCTGGTCAATTTTCTAACCTTGAAAGGAAAATAAAAATCATGCATTACTACTATTTAACTGCATGTTCTAATAACATAAATTTCTGAGAATACAACTGAGGCCAGGAGGCAAATTTATTTTATTAAAATATATGATGTTCCAGGGCACATTGAATGTTTTAAAAATAAAGTCTGAAGAATGGTAGTTCTCAGCTTTTAAGCTGTCTTCTTCTGCAATGCCATAGCTGGATCTTCCAGCTGGCCTTGCCAGATGGTCACATTGGCCACCATCAGAATAGCAGTCTGGAAACAAGTGCCCTACAGCCTTGCCTCAGCATCTTGCCTGGAATACACTCTGGGACAGCAATTCTGTACTCACAGTTCAGAGATATTCCCAGTGCACTTGCTTAAGCATTCATGAAATTTGTGAAGAGATTAAAGTCAAACTTCTGGTCCTATAGAGGCTAGGGAAAATAACAGAATGTTGGTTACTAGCTTTTGAATGTTAATCATCACTATTCACGCTAAAACCTTGTTACACTAAAACCAACTCCTCCTCTCACCAATGCACAGTATGAGAACTTGCTTCAAAATAGCAAATTACAAAAAAGAATTTTATCCTAAGCAGTAGGTAGTTCAGCCATAGAGGATTTCAGCACCTACATGGAATTTTTTGTTTCATGGAGGCTGTGCAACCATTCATTCTCTTACGTACAACTGTGCAAATCAGTGTGTTAGTGATGCTTTTGCAAAGAGGGTTTGACAACAATAGAGAGTCCCCAGCCTGCTAAATAAGAAGTGACAACTCCATTTGAAAGCTGTCTCTGGATGTGTTTTATGTGCAGAAATTATCTCTGACAGTTCAGATCAAAATAGAGTTTTCATTTCATGTGGGAGGTAAATGGACGATAGAATAGGTTACTTTAAATGCTGTAGTCTCATCCAATTAATGTTTCAGACTTTTTTTTTTTAATGGATTTCTTCCATACTCTGTGCCCTAAACTTTGGTGTAAAAACATGTAAAACTCATTTTGTCAATAGCATGATGCATATTATATAATAAAAGTGGTTAAAAAAATAGTCATGCAGAGGTATGGCAAAAAAAGCTCAAGTTACAGTAATCTGGCCGCAAAACTAATAAGTATAAAAGAGAAAAGAAAACACCACTTCATCATTCTTTCATGGAGAACTAGGCAGGGGAATCATTTCTGATTTCCCACCTCAATCAACAAAAATTTTGGCACTTACTTTGATGGAAACAGGACTTGCACATCAGTCTTCTTTATGAGTAACAGACACAAATCCACATGCTATCATTTGCTTCTCAGATTGTGCAACATAAATTTACAATCTCTAGCTTATATAACTATATCAATGACAGAATTTGTACTTGAAAAAAATGTCAGATCCAAGATACTGTTTTGGCCTGTGATGCAAGGTTGCAGATTTTCATCATACCTGCTGATTCTTTCAAAGATATGCTCCACTAAGTACCATGCTATGCTACCAGAAATACGACAGGACAGAATATGAAAGCATGAATGATTTAATCTGTTCCTGTATTCTTTTATGTACTGTGGCAATGGCTGCGATCTTATAAACAGTGACTATCACGTTACTACCTGCATCTACAGAAATGAAGCATCCACTACCGTGTTTATATGTTTGTCTAAATTCAGATGTGAACTGTCACTTTTCTCACGAGTAAACACACATTCACATTTGTAAATCAATCAGTTGTTTCCTGACCCATTTTAAAGAAATGTGTTTTCTTAAAGGTCTGGAGCCACCGCTGTGTCACTCAAGCACAACAGTGGATTTCACATGGAACTGAAGGGAGCTGTGCTGATTGAGTGACAACTATCTTTTTCAGAGTTGATGAGGAAACCAGTAGATCATACATTGCTTTTTAGATGTAAGCACTAAATATTGTTAGCAGAAAAGCTACAGACCCATGAGTGAGTGATCTCATCCCAAGCAAGGGCCCACGAACCTTGCATAATCTATTTTGTTTATGCCACACTTTAAATAATGCTATTTTGAATCTTTTCTGCGAAATAGCATGTTTATTGGCAAGATTTTAAATTTCCACCCACTTGGAAGAGCAGGTGTCTTTGTGTATCGTTTCTCAACCCTAGGAATAAAGAAAAAAATTACAAAACACACTAATTTTGTTTTTCTAAAGTCAGGGGGTATTAATTTAAGGTTCCATGGGCATTACAGAAGAACAGACTTCCACTAAAAATGCACTGAGCTAGTAGAAACGGAGACAAAGCATTCAGAAGATATGAGACCTCAGTATCTCTACTGGCCAAAGACTGAACACTTGTAATCTTATTCCTTAGAGGGAGGATTTTAATACAAAAGAGAAATTAACATCTATCTATGCATTAGGGTCTTGAAAGGAAAAACAAGTCAATGAAGCTGCTCAGACATCTGGTATATTTACCATAGCTATTAGTGATAAGATAGTGGGCAGAGGACAGATTAAAGGCAAAAAGGTATGAAGGCATACTGTTAATCATTTCAAAAGCCACAGAGACATGTAAAAAATACCGTCACTCACACTAATGAGTCTAAATTTTGGGACGAATTCTCAAGAACTTATCATATTTAGATTGATTTGTAGCAGCACTCAGACTTCTGCCTACTCAGTTTCCAAGCCAGAACGTGTCACTAGGTGCAAGAGACTTTTCAAGCTCTTTAGCAAAGAGTTCAAAGCACCACTACTGATGCAGACAGTGGTATTTACAGAGAAAATGAGGAAAAGATAAATTCCTCCCCCCACTCCCCCCTCTCTGATGCAGCTGCTGCTTAAACATTGCCATTGTATACAAAGGCACAAAATAATTGCCTCCCATTTCTGTTTTGGTTTTTTTTTTTTTTTTTTTCCCCACATTGGGGACAAGGACAATAAAAGATGTTAACGGAAGAAAACACCTTATTCAGGTTAGGGACTACAGACTGTCTGCTTGTAATTTGTGTACTAACAATCAATAACGATTAGGAACAGGTTTATTCCTCTGATGCTGTTCTCCAACCCTCCTCCATAACCTCACATCTCTTTGTCATGTTATGGAAGTATTTGGTGGTATGTAACACAGGGACTCCAGCCACAGAAGGCCTACTTTGTCATTACCCCAGAGCAGTGCAGAAGCAATCCAGGTCCCCTTGTCAGCAGCACATTTACCGCATACAAGAGCTAAATTAAAGCAGTCATTTCATACAATTACTGAGCATTATGGTGACTCGGGCATAGAAAACAGTTGCCCTGTCCCTGTCTCACTACAAGACAGACCATGTTTAGAATGTGTTTTCATCCCTCTGAAGGTGCATTTTTGCTCACTTTTCAATTGCCAGACGATGTACACTTGCATTAGAAACATGTTCTATGCTTAAACTTACAGGGCTGTCTCAATGCATTTTATGTTCTATGCATTTTATGTAAATACCATAATCATAATTTGCAGATGATTCCCATTTACAAGGTAATAACCATATCCAGGACTAAGTAGGCATCAAAGCCTAAGGGCAGAAGTGTTTATTACAGATAAACTCTGCAGCTGAAGGACATGTTCCAGCTAATACTGGTTTGAGAAGAAATGCCCCTAAGACACCATTATGCTGAAAAATTTTATTTAAGATTAAAATTTTAAGTGAATAGAGAAATTAAATATAGGTCAAAGACTGAACAATAAGATGTTCTTTGAAATGCTAAAACACTAGTTGGCTCTTTATCATTTCTCCTTCCAAGTCACTGGAGGGAAGGGGCTAATAACCTCTCAAGAGTGCAAATTCAGCAGAGGACAGAGACAAGGCAAAACTTTCACACTGATTTACAGGTAGGGAACTGGAGAGAAACAAGATGAGGAAAAATAAAGAGAACAGTTATTGCTCTAAAGTGTGTGTGTATATATATTTAATTTTAGCACTTTCTAGAGCTATCTCACACTTGATCCTCTTGCATTTTTTATCATGATTTTCTTCTCCACTCCAGCTTGGTGGAATGAGAAAATGAACTCAGTTACCTGTTTTGCAGGTAACTGAACAGTAGAAAATCTTTCATGCACTCCACTGCTTTCTGAAAATAGCCTACAGACATCAAGAAAAAGTTCATGATAAAGAAAAGATAACCAGTGTGATTATCTGAAGCAACATCAGACCTGTTCCTCTGTCCTAATGGAAGGCCTCACTTTCTCTCAGATTCAGGCCACAATGAAGTTTAAGACAAGTTATTTATTTAGTTTTCTGTGACTGTCTAAGATCACTCTCCACAAAATAGTGACAATTTCCTTAGGCCATCCCAAGATCAACAGCAATACCTTGATCAATGTCAGCAAATGCTCTGCTGCTGCATGGCCTGCTAGAGAAGCTGCTCCTTAGCCATCATATGGTGGACTCCATATGGTGCAGGTCTCCTTGTGGGAATGTAAGGCCAGTCACAGAGGTTTGGAGTATATACCAACTTAACTACCTCAGAAGACTTCAGCTGATGAAACAATAAACAATTTCTTGGCTTTCTATAACCCCTTGGATTATTGTCTGTGTCAGTGGACCTGTGACCACAGACTGAAAATTAGCAAGTTTTAGAGTTTGTCATTGCCTGCATGCTCCTCACAACTGCCAGTCAATCACAGTTATTCTCTTTTTAGTCAGCATTCAGTTGCCTATTAAACCATTTCTATCACATCTCATCACACTTCCCAATATTTTCGCTAGCACAACATTGAGTGATTTTCAGCTTTTCAAGCAACATTGACTCTTACAGTTTTCCACTGACTGAAAGATTTGGTTCATGCTTCTAGCTATACTTGCTGTCAGCACCTCTGCTTACTAGGTGCTTGGTAACCTTTCACCACTGGCATCTTGACACAAGCAGGGAGCAAGGTCCCGGACACTTTCCAGGAGCAGTTGCTTTATCCTACTATTAGATGCTTGAACCCTCCATGAGAGGGATCCCACTGACTCATCCTGAGGTCAGATCTGTGACCCTGTTAAATCTTTTATATCTTATTATGCTGAGAACAAAGTCACTCAGTGGAATAGAACTAAGACTATCAGAAAAATATTAAAGATCTCCCACTGCAAACCCCAGGTAAATTAGACTGCAGAAAAATAAGCGTATGACAGTTCCCTACCTCTTATGGATGTGTAGAGAGAGCAAGTTTCCACTGTAAAATTTCCACTACACAGGTAGGCTGTACAAGTACCATATAGCTCTGGGTACTTTGCTTGTACATGAGCAGTCACACTGAAAAACTCTACTGAAGTTACCGTGTTGTTCCTGGTGGCAGCATAGCCTAGCAATGCTGGTAGGTCTGAGTTATGCTCACTGGTTCTTTGTGCTGCAGTCATCTCACGGAATCACAGAATATCTGAGGCTGAAACAGACCTCCAAGGTCATCAAGTCCAGTTATGATCCAATACCATGACATCAGCTAGACCATGTCACTAAGAACCACATGGGTCAGGTTAGTTGTAGAGTGGTAAGGTCTCCCCTGAGTCTTCTCTTCTCCAAGCTGAACAAACCCAGCCCCCTCAGCCTCCACTCATAAGACTTTCTCTCCAGTCCCTTCCCCAGCCTCGTTTCTCTCCTCTGGGCCTGCCCCAGAACCTCAAGATCCTTCTTGAAGTATGGGGCCCAGAACTGCACACAGTACTCGAGGTGAGGCCTCACCAGTGCCGAGTACAGAGGGATAATTACATCCCTAGACCTGCTGACCACACGATTCCTGCTAAAGGCCAANATCCCTAGACCTGCTGGCCACACGATTCCTGCTAAAGGCCAAGATGCCATTGGCCTTCCCTGCCACCTGGGCACGCTGCTGACTCAGGTTCAGCTGGTTATCAACCAATACTCCCAGGTCTCTCTCTGCCAGGCCACTCTCCAGCCACTCATCCCCCAGCTCATCCCCCAGTAGTGCTGCAGGGGGTTACTGTGGCCAAAGTGTAGGGTCCTACACTTGGCCTTGTTAAACCTCATATTATTGGCCTCAACTGGTGTTAAAGAGTTTTTTCAGGTGAACTGAGAAAACCATTGAAGTGTTTATTTTGAGAACATATGAGAAATTGTGGGATGTCACTTGAAGACTCTCAGGACTCAAGTTATCCTCACTGCTTAATGAGGATGATGGCTGGGGATTGCTTTACCTGTAGCTCAGAGGAACCTGCTAGCTCAGGTCCCACTGACCTTGGAGAACTTCAAACGGAAGTAAAGACACTAAAACATTTCTCATGGCTCCAGTCAGTCAATGTGCACTTTCCTTGTCACATCTAGGACTTCTCTGTCTTTACTAGACTGGTAGCACTGCTTTCTTAATTGGAGCTACTCAGAATTTTGAAGCAGCCCAGTGATAGCCTTTTTTTCCCCCTCCTCCAAGCTTAACCCGGTGCCCATTACTTTAAAATATCAGGGAAATTATTCTTTGTCTCCAACTAAACTTTGACTATTTTTTAAAAATAGTTTGACCAGAAGCCACAACTTTATCTCAACAAAGTGAAAAGTCAGGACAGAGTTTGCTGTGAGCTCATGTCATCACCTGGAGTCTCAATATATGGTTGTGTATCATATGAGCTGGTCTGTGCTCTTCACATCAAACCTCTACCACCACCAAGAACGACAGCTTCTCAATATACACAGACTTAAAAACCCAGTACACCAAAATCCCATACCCTCATCTACTGGTGAGTTTTACTGAACTAAGACTATGTCTACAATGAAAGAAAGAATCTCTTTCTTCCATTTACCTAGTAGCAGCTAGGAACAAACTTAGGAGAGGACTTTTTGAAAATCATGGGTTTGGGTAGAGCGTGAGCTCCCTGAGGTCAGCAGTGTAGATTCATCTTACACTGGGCTACACAGCAAGGCTTCCACAAGTCCAAGCCACCAGAGCTTTCTCTGTAACTACTTGCACATCCAGAAGACAGGAGATTATAAGGCAAAAGGACTGTGTTAAGAAGCTGGAGGAAAACCAGCAGATAGTTAACAAAATGATTGGGAACTGGCCTGAGAGAAAAGAAAGACAAAAGAAAACCAAACAGTTTGTTGGCAAAGGACTCGCTGGAAGGATGAGCCTCAACTGTGAGCAGCATGACCTTTTTCTTGCTGTTTCTCTTCAATCAGGGAAATGGGACTAGGCTAACATTACTCATTTAACCAGAATTGCAGTACAGAATAACCTGACTGAAAACATTTTTTTTCCTTAGGTGGAGTAACTCTGCAAGGCTATTGATGGGGCCAAAGAGACTCATTCTGACAGTAGACAATCGGAAGCAGTGGAAAGCTGGACATTTTGAAAACCCTGAAGTATATGAAGTAGCATAGACTGCTGGAGAGCAGTGGGAAAATAGAACTACATCAGATTTAACCATGTCTCTCACACTATAATTAAAATAAAATTTAGCAATGTTATTTAAGATTACCAAATTCTCAGAGGAAATGCATTTCTCTGTCTGTGATGCTACCAGAGGACTATTAAATAGGAAGATGAAAACAGTACACAATGCTACATCCATCCATCCTGTTTATCCAGTAAGGTGGACTTCCTTGTTCAAGGAAAATATCCTAATTATATTGCTTGCCAGCTAAATGGAAACAGCACATGCTATTAGGGTTTCCACTTTAAGTATGGAAGTGACTGGCCTATAAACAAGATTTTAACAGCTCCTCTTTTGAGCAACTCTGACTGTTTAATTAATATTCATCCATTAACCATTCATTTAAAATGCCACTTACGAAATCTTAATTCTGCACATTATCAGCTGGTTCACAAATAGCTATCTATGGGCAGAAGTATAATGATCTTCCTCTCTCTTTCTTGGAGCTTACCAGCCTTAGAGTCAATTCTAGCTTCTTAATTAACCAAACTCACATATTAGCATTTAAAATTAAATGGTGTTCTGTTAAAAAAATATTGTGCAGAGAAAAATTAATATATATACACATTATTCTGTTGCTGATCAAAGGAGCAAATATAAGGTTTTGGTCAAGTAACGACCTGCATAAGACAGAATTTTAGCATCTCTTGCTCACACTAGGAAATAAGCTATGGCAGGAACACATGCAAGGCCATATGATTTCATTCCAGCTGCATGGACGATCTCATTTTGTCTTTATTTGTACATTTAAGAGGCAGACAACACCATCTGCATTTCACTGTATCCTCTGGTATGGTCTCATCTTCCAGTAACAGACCTGCTCTTTCTCCAGGGATTTAACTTTTGTGTTTGCATCCAAATGACTGAAAGAACGGGGCATTACCAGTAAAGAAGCAGAATTAACATAAAATAATTCCATGCACTAATATATTACATAAGGAAAGACAGGGCTGGAGGGAAAAAAAAATAAACCCCACAAACCTGAATGCTTAACACAGCTGCCAAAACTCAGGCTCACTAGCATCTGCAGCAGGACAGTCACAAGGGAGTTGTGGGAGTGCAGTTTATAAAATTTTACACATCTGTCAATAAGTGAGGTGATCCAAATGCAAACCCTAACAGGCAGGATGCACGCAGGCAGATTTGTGACTGTTCCTGACAGAATTTATTTCTGCTAAAGAATGCATGGCCGTGAACAAGCGTGCACACATTACATGGCAGCGGCAGCTCTGCTCTGGTTAAAGTTTGACAACTTCCTTCTGTTAGACACGCTATAAAATGCTCAGGATCATGCGTTCCATGAAACTGCAGTTTCCATGAAAAATGAACAATAGGGCTAGGGTCCCAAAGTTGGAAGGATCTAGATGAGGCTTTCCTGGGAAACTGAAATTGAACACTACCTGTAGTTTTTTCTTGAATGCTACCAGTAAGGGCTTTGTTTTGTTTTCCATATAGGTGGGAAATAAAACTAAGGCTCATTTAAATGTATCCCAGGAGGTCCAGTTACTCAACATGTTCCCTCGTTAGCACAGTGAGTATGCAGCACCCGTTTGTCCTTTCTAGGAAAATTGCAAATAGCATCAGAAGCATAAAATACAGTACAAGCATAACTTGTGGCAAAGGGTATGTAAGTATTACACAGACTCATTCAATTTCTGTGTTGCCTCCACAAAACTCGTCCTGAAGCATTATCATTCCTGAGTAAATGAACACCCCCTCCTACGGCAGTGATTGCTTTTTTGCTAGTCAGTGACGAAAGGAGATGTCGGTGTAAATGGACAGACAATGAGCAATGCCTACAGTACCTTGAACTGAGAAACAAGAAAACTTCAGTTTCTGGCTTATGAGACATATAGGGGTAAGTAACATACTTGGGCAACCCTAACTTGCCCTTTTTGACCAAAGTCTTTTCCGTGAAGCTCTGGATTCCTATGGCCTTGGATTGAGAAGACGGGAGTGCCCCATGTCTGCCCAAAAGACAAGCATTCAGCCTGCTTTCTGGTAAAAATTGCTCCCTTTGCTAGATTTCAAATCTCTGGGCCCTTTTTATGCTCCTCTTAGGCTTACACATAGCTTTTATTTGCCACTTGATTTCTTAGAACACAAACAGCAATTTTTTTCCTTTGGTGTTTTCCAGGCAGAGAGCAGGCTGCTCCATGTCTTACCCCTCTCTCTTTCTGACGACTCTGGCCAGCTCTGAGAGTGGAGTGGGAGGGGCAGAATTAAGGTTGCACAAAGGTATGCGTTTCATTTCCCCATTTTCAACTTTGTGTACTGCCTGTTTGAACATTCTGGAAGAGTGACCATAAGGAAACTTTCACCCTGAAATAAGGAAGATCCATTTTTCAATTAATTAATTAACAGTGAAGAGTATAAGGTACTGCACAGTAGGACCCAACATAGCATCTTCAAAAATGGAAAGCTGGATTAGACTCTACTCCTACATAATAAAACAGCATTGGGTTTTTTAATAAGTATTTTTCAAAATCTGCCCCAAGATACAGATATGAATGTATTCTTGCTAAACAAAGGAAAACTGTATTCATTTTTGTCAGACCAGCACTCTGAAATTCCCCAAGATATGACACATAAATAAATGAAGATTTATACTTGGCAATGAGTTTGGCATCAGACTTCAAATGTTTCCTAGTTCTGGGCAGAGGACGTAAGTTGAACAAACTCTCTAGGACCTTTCTGGAGATGTACCCAGGGTGTTTGGATATATTTGACAGCACCATGTTTAAGGGAGAAAAAAAAGAGGAAATTGCTTATTTGAAACGTGAGAAAGAGTTGCACCATGTGACATGCCTGACATTTAAGTGATAACAGTGCTGTGCATATGCTCTTTTGGCTTTGGTCTGACACCCAGGTTCTGCCATGGTGCAGCTTAGCACTGTCATGGTACAGGCTTGATGACTAAACTCAGAGAAATGTGACTTACCACTCATTTCAGGAACATATGTGCCACAGATCACCCAGCCTCTGCCGCAGGCTGAGGAAATGTACAGCCTCTCAGGCAAAGACCCTGAGAGTTTCCCAGCTGCACAAGGTGGCTGTGCAGGCTGCACCATCCTTTGGGATGCCATTTGCATTACAGAAAATTGTGGCTAATTAGAAATAAACAGAAGAATGCTTGATTTACAAAGAAGTGTGTGATTTTGCCAGCTATTTTTTTTTCACTCTCTTTAACTTAACATTCACAGAATACACTGATCATGCTAATGCTTTCACTATATTCATTAATAAGGACAATTTACATTTATATAGCACCTCTCTTAGTTAAGAATTCCAAAGCTTTCAGCAAAATATACACAAAAAATTACATCTATTTCACTGAATATAGTCATCGTTGCAATGAAAATCAACAATTGTGAAGCAGTGCAGAAGAACGTTACACAACAGTTGCAAATCAGACACAGCAAACCCCCCAAAAAACCCAAAGCAAAAAAAATCCTGAGATGCCAGATGCAAGTATAGGCAAAGGGGATGTTAGCATGCCAACAGCAATGTGAAGTAGGTCTGTGAAGAGAAGCAGTGCTTGGAGGAGCAAACATTCTTCATAAAGATTAAAGCAACATACTTCATACATGGGCAGCCTATTGCTTTTCTGCATACTGAGGGAGATTCTCAGTTTGAACTGGGAACCCGCTAAGAAGAATGAACCAGGAACACTTGATGGATTCTGGTGATGAGAAAAGGGAGGGTAAGTGTGTGGAAATTGTGAGCAGCACTTATCTGACCACTAAGCTGCTTACGTTACAGTTGGCCTCTGAATTTTAAAAGGCATAATTATGTTAATACATACTTCTGCAAAAATAAAACAAAATAAAATGCACTTTTCGTTTCAAATGATGAGATTTAATTCTCTATCATAATGACACGTTACTAGAATCCGGACCGAAATGAAATAATCTGTTCGCTCTGTCTTCATATCCCACTTCTACCCCAAAACCCATTTCCTTTGGTCACTGATCAAGTCTCTACATACTATATTACAAGTTGAGAGTCAGAGGTGGGAGAAAAAGCCATCAATCTAAAGTAAAATTAATAGTGAAACTTTGAGAGAGAGCATGCGTGCATTAGCAAGACCAAAGCATGAGCTATTACATGACAAATGTGTTGATGAATGTTCAGCCCTGAAAACACAAAATAACTTTGGTTTGGCTAATAAGCATCCATTATAGCCCTTTCCCATCATTTTGAGGCAGACAAAGTAGTTTTCATACCTGACCCTGGAAAGCAGATTTGGTTTTGTAATTAACACGTTATCCAGGGATTTTTCTTTTCACATCTCTTTCTCTTTGCAATACTCTATCCCTAGCACAGACATTTCCTTGCCTGTAGTTGCCACTATATTCAAAAACTGCTGTCTGAGTCCTCATGACCCACTGCATAAACTCACATAAAATTATTCACATCTGGCACATTTCTGCTGGCAAATAACAACAATCTTTTTGTCTCCAAGAGAAAGGAAAGGAAGATTTAAAAAAAGAACAAAGGCAGCCTAATAAGAATCCCACTTTTCCTATTTTTTCCTAATCTGGTTAAACAGCCTCTACAAGCCTAAGAAATTCAACAAAGCAAAGTTGTTGTGGACCTTTTGTCTTTCAGTACAGAATCAACATGCCTCTCAGCATGACTTCTGACCGGCTTAGTAATTTTTCTTGCCTGTTAGATGTCTTGGTTTCAGTTTTTCACCGAGTTACCATGCTATCATGCAGTTACAGCTAAATCCACACTAAAATCCAGGATCCCAACACCGAATCCAAATCTGGTTGGGACTTCAATCTTGTCCACATAGCAAGCCAAGAGTTTATTCAGTGAACTTACATCAACAGCATAAGCAATGAAATAAAAGAGGCCAGAGGGAAAGACTTGAGCATTTCGTTTTGCTGCACGGAAAAACAATGTATAGACCACAATTCAAAACTAATATTTTCAAAATGTAAAGTTATGAAGTCCTGTTAAAACCAAAATAATGAAGGAACCTTTATGATAGTATCTTACTCCAACTGAATTACATCTCTATATATATTTGAAAAATACACGAACCTGAATTTAGACTTCCTCCTGCTGGGAATTCTCAGATCTTGATTTACAGAGTTAGTATGAATGACCCCTTTCCTATATACAAATATTTGTGTGACTTCAGTGCCAACCACCTCAAGACTTCTAGTAAAGGAAAACCTGCTAGATGGCAAGTAACTGTGATTGCTACTTCTTATTTCACTCTTTTCACCCTTATGCAATAGAGGAAGAGTTAATATGGAAAAGAAAAATAGCAACGTCACTATGTTTGGAAAGATCTCTACCATACTGTATTTAGGTGAAAAAGAGAGATACTTGGCCCATTCTCTGCTACAAAATTAGATTTATGTCAGAAGTGTTTCATTACTATTTATAACAATGACTCAGTAGATGTTTTTAAAGTACTATGATGCCACAAACCGAAAACAGCTCTGTCTGTGTGCTCACATATTTCTCCAAAATTAACAAGTATGGTATCACATAGCACAGACTCAGGCTATGTGGAGACACTACAGATTGTACTAGGAACTTAAAAAGCATGAACAATTCTTCAGGTCTCCCATGCCTTACTCTGTCAGTTCTTATTTTCACAGACTTTTGTATCTTGCCTACACACTGATATGTTGGTTTGAAAAACCCAACACTGATATATTAATGTCATAATAATAATGAAGTCTTATGCTCTTTTAGCCTTAAATTCCAGAAGCAACTAGTTTTAAAATCATCCTAATGGTGGATACATCATCAACTCAAAGGAATTTCTGTTTTCTTTTTAAGCCAGGGAAAAACTTGAACATCTTTCTTTCATGCTATCAACCTGGAAGCTTGACAGTAAGGATTAAAAATTGCTCTTTCCTTCCCACTTGGTTATTGGAAAGGCTGTGAAAGGCAATCAGTCTTGTGAAGCCACACTTCACAGTCTGCATAAAAACGCCATGATTCCCAGTCCTCTCCCCAAACTAATTGAAAGTGCATAATATCATGCAGCTGGGGAAAACTAAACCATAAACATATGCAATATATCATGCTATCATACAAAACCTGTTACTAATAGGCACTTGATGATCAGCACGATCGAAAGGGACCTGAAAACAGAGATTATTTTTGTTGCAGGGTAAGAACTTTTCCCAATTGAAGGAGGAAAAAACACTCTCTCAGCAGTGCAGGCATTGGACTGGAGTCAGTTCATTCATTCTGCTTGTGAAATATGGACTTTTCTTTAATGATTTCTGTTTGCTGCCTTGCTCAGATGCTTTGGGCATACTGCTGCAGCAAATCACACTTTTGGTTAAGAGAAAATTCATGGCTTTCCAGTCAGTAAATACAGGGAGTTGGGGCATCTGAACATTGCCCCCTGCCCTGCCTAGACTCAGGCTCCCTCCCCACCAAGCTATCATCATTTCTAATGCCAGGTGATAGTATTACCTGTCACCGGGAGGCTGTGGGTAGTGCTGCTTGTTTATTTTTGCATACAGTCCTTCCAAGTGCTCCCTCTCCATTGGTGTTGAAGGACAATCACGTGGATATACAAAGGTTTCTGCTACTGCTGGTGATGATGGCCTGTAGATGCTTGCTGCCGGATAAGACTCTCGGAAGTGGTTTACTCTGGCATAATTCGGATCCACCTCATCATCATCAATGTCAGGCCCTCCAGGACTAGTACAATAATCACTCAGGCCTCTCAGTTGCTTTTGCCGTAACTCTTGATGCTTTGCACCAATCCTAAAAGTGAAAAAGAACAAATACACAGTTGGATCTGCTTCAAAGGCAACCACAGACACTGATTCATCAGAGCACCAGCCCCAAACCCAACTGTTTAGATCTTCAAGTACACTGTGAAACTGATGCCAGATAGAACAAAACAGTGCATGCAGCAATTTTGTTCACTCTCTCTGGCAATCACCTTTGTAACTGAGGTTGGTCGCAATTTTGAAAAAAATTAATGCTGAATACAGTGTGTCTTTTCCCAAGCATATGTGTATGCATGAACACACACAGTTTTAATTCTACAACTACCCTCCACGTTGCAGTTAATGTACCCAAGCCAATCCTGAAACTTTTTATCTAAATTAGTCAGTAAAATTGTACTGCCCCTTGGTCACTTGACCCACCTAAAGTCTCCTAAATACATTACCTTGTGAAAAGTGGATTAAATGTGAAAGTAAATGCAGAGATGGCACAATTGTCTCAAATCAAGGGTCACAGTTAATTTGCTGAAGACTTTTTAATTTTTTTTCTTATTTTGGCTACATAAGTGTGGAAATCATGCTTTATTACATAGGGGATAGGTATTAAGTATAACAGCAAAGAAATTAATAGAAACCAGACAGAGATGAATTGGTACATATAAGTGAATTAAAGACTATTACTGGCAGTATTCCACTCTGATAAAGCCTTAAGTGGTATTACAAAATGCTGCTGCTAATCAGGGCTATTGTGTAATCTCTCTGGAATAGTAAAACATATTCAGGTAGATTTCAAACTCAGCTGATACTCAGTGATTCAACATTCATGCTCGAGAAAAAAAAAACCTATATCAAGGCACTGTGAACATGCAACTTCTGTTAACTGCTCAGCTACTCTTCAGCACAGCATAATTAAATGCAGTGAGATGGATCTGGCAGAATGCTGACCACAGTATGTAATAAATAGCATTTTCAGAAAATAATGGAGCATGGTGGAAGAAACAAAGAACAAAAGACAGATACAGAGATGCAGTGCCTGACAGAAGTCATCAACATTTGCTGTTGACTGCTGTATCTGAATTACAGCAGCAGCACTGAAAGAACAGTACAATTTGTACCACAAGAGAATAAATAAAAAGGGTCTATTGGACTTGGTTACCCCAGTAAAGCAAAATGGCCTCAGGACTCTGTGTAGTGAAAAATGAAGATGTTCTGGAGGAAGTCTTTAAAAGGAATGGAGAAAATGGTTCCCTAAAGAAAAAGAAGAGCACTCTGGGAGCTTCCAGTCTCACAGACAGAAGCTGTTAAGTGCAGAATGGGATTCATATAGTTTATTTCATTTCATTAGAATTGTATCACCTAAATAAATGCTAATATTTCTCAAATAATTTGTAGCTAAAAGGGTTCACGAATAATCCTGATGAGAACAACATGCCTTTCTACATGTATACTAGAGTACACCAATGTGTATCACACATGCTGTTCCAGTCACACCTTCCCATTCATTACTTGTGCTAGGGCAAATCTAGAGGTGATGCTAGTTTTTAACACTTCAAGTGCAGTTACATTTTACAGCCTGCATATGACATATGATTACTGGGGGGGGGTCCCCACTATCCACTCTGGCTTCTTTCAGTGAAGAAGGTGATCCTTCTCCTCCTCTCTAGCACTCCCAGGTGAGCTCCGCTTTGAGTACCGTGTGCAGTTTTGGGCACCTCAATATAAGAAGGACATCAAACTATTACGCGTGTGTCCAGAGTGTCCAGAGAAGGGTGATCAAGATAGTGAAAGGCCTTGAGGACAAGACTTGGGAGGAGCAGCTGAAGTCACTTGCTTTGTTCAGCTTGGAAAAGAGAAGGTTGAGGGATGACCTCATCACAGTCTACAACTTCCTCAAGGGGGCCAGCATAGGGAAAGGTGGTGGTCTCCTCTCTCTGGTGACCAGCGACAGGATATGAGGCAATGGCATGAAGCTGTGTCAGGAAAAGTTCAGATTTAACACTGGGAAAAGGTTCTTTACTGAGAAGTTGGTCAGTCACTGGAACAGGCTCCCCAGGGAAGTAGTCACGGCACCACACCTGTTAGACTTCAAGAAGCATCTGGATGATACTCTTAGTCATAACGTTTAGTTTCAGGTGGTCCTGCATGAGGCAAGGAGTTGGACTTGATGATCCTTATGGGTCCCTTCCACCTTGAGATATTCTATGAGACCATGAAATATTTTACTATAAAGACCATGTGAGAGAATAATTTCCTAACACACCATTTCTGCTTTCCCTCAAGCTCCCGATGCCAGCCTTGTTAGTTTTCTTTATTTTTTCTTAAGATATATTAAAAGCACTCAGAAAGCTTTACTGCCATTTACTACAGTAGTTATTAGAGGTTAACATAAAATAAGAAATAAGCTACAGTCTCCCTCAGGTTTCTACACTGAGACTTCCTAAGAATTTCTCCTTTTTACTTCCCTAAAATTCTCTTCCCAGCACAATCATATCCTCTTCTCACAACCTTCACTCAGCTTCTCATTTGCTTCAGGTTTTCAGGCCACACGCACTCCCTATTTTGAACTGAAATGGTGGCCTCATACAGAATAGGTCACTATCCTTAAATGCAACCTCATCCAGGCTGAGGTGGCATCTCGAAGAAGTCACAGACTTTGAAATGAACCTTTGATTCTGCACACAATTCTAACTCTTATCCACAAGGGAATTTTTATTGGATAATCTTATGGAGGGCATAGCCTGGTGTCAATATGTGATAAATTCAGTCACTAAGGGAACTTATTCTCTCATTTTACTGCTGATTGCACTGGCTTAGCTGGTTGATGGCTTCTTGGGACAGCAAGAGTTTAATGGTATTTGCAGAACAACTTTTTCTTTGTATAACTAGTGGTGACACTGGTACAGACCTTGGTAAAAGTAATGCTTTTATTCATAAAGTAACAGGCAATGGTATGGGAAGAAAGTCAACACTGAGGAGCTGTACGTGAAAACAAACTAAAAAGCAGTGGTCAGCTTGCATTTCTATCTAAAGCACAAACCATTGCTAGCAAATGCGTAATAATTAGACAGCAGATGAAAGTGTGCAAAGCCTTTCCAAAGGTTTGTGAATAAACATAAAAGTGAGATTATGGAGCAGGGAATGGTGGAGGGAGTCAGTGTGCCCATGTTCATGAGTGAAACACCACTTTCACGGTTCACATTCAGGAATTTGAGGCAAAGTTATCACTTGGTCCATTCATGTAAAAAACAGCCTTTTTGGGTATATCATCATCTGAGAGCACTTGTCATGCTACAAGGATGGGGGTGGATTTCCCTTGCAAATAAGGTCTATCAATGAAGCAGGGAGGTAGGTCTATATCACTGTTTTCCATCTTCTATACATACAGTTTCTTCAAGAGAAACTCTCTTGTAGAAGGATTAATATTTTTACATACCGTGCATGGGATTATGTCAGAAATATGAAAATGAAGGCACTACCTTTGTTTAAAAAAGAAAACAAAAAACCACACAAATAACTGTTAGCTCCTGGACCAAATAACTGTCAGTTTGGTAGTAGTCCTTGCCTTCGATTATACTGCTCTTCTTCTACTAAAATGCATAAAGCATATTGAGATTGTTGCGGTCTTCGAGATCAACTCTAAAAAAAAACACTGAATGTTCTTAAAAACCTGGGAAACTGTGGAGAGCTTCACCCTCAATTAGTGAGCCAGAAAGCCTAAAGACAGACTTCGGTGCAAGAATATAGCATAAAAGGTACAAGCGTCAAGGCACACACAGGTCCATGTGGGATGATACAGGCTGAAAAATAGAAGGATGCTGCATTTCAAGGAATGGTCTTACCACATGTCAGTGCAGAAGGTACAGTACACAATCCTGAGAAGATTCACAGCAGTTTTTCAGAAAATGATGAGCCCTAATGTTCTTTAGACCAACACATCACCTGTCCCTGAGGTATTTAAGACCTATTTGAAAGCAAGAGTAGTGCAGCGCAGAAGCATCATGTGAATCTTTCTTTCATGTCTGACAGTGAAAGTAATTTGTCCTGCTATCAATACTGGTATATTCTGCACAACAAAAGCTGGAATTAGGTCACCACAATTTTCTTTTGTTCCTGTGAATAAGCCTAGCTTCTTCAGCGTCTCCTTCTGAATGCAATTTTCAATCTCTGCCACTATTTTAAGTTGAACTTGCTCAAGAACAATTATTTCCATTCTATATTATACAGACCAGTCAATACCAGGTTATGTAAAATTCTTTGTGATCAATGTTTCATATTTTCAATACAACTATTATAGTTGCATTAACATTTCTCTTTTTCCTTTTTTGCTCTTCCACACAAATCTATAAAATTTGCTCAATGATCTCTCTCATTTGAATCCAAATGTTCAAATATAGGGAAACAAACTATCAGAATGCTGGTTTTCCTTTCATTCTATTTACCTGTCCTTCCATGCCTTCTCTTAATGTTTTTCACCACTGAAGTTTCTTCACATTTTTGTGATGTTTTAAATATCCTCACTGTATTTCAGCATCACGTTTTCCGCCAGTTTTAAACCAATCTTTTCTATAGCACATCCCAGTAGGTGTCCAGTAGGTGTCCAGTAATTCTTTACTGAGGTACAAAAAATGAATGTGCCATTCCTTCCTTCACTCCTGCAATGCTAAGCTCGTGTGCTATATCCCACTCCAGTCTACCATTTCTGCACCTCCCACTGCTTTTCTCCATGTCTGAAACAGCACTATCTACACACCAGCACACACACACAAATTAAAAAATCTTCCAGATCAACACAACCATCATAGCAACCAGCTGACTGAACAGATGATTACTACAAGAAAGCCCCAAACTTGCAGCACAGGATGGATCTGGTTAAAAACTGGTGCAAATTTGTGACAAAAGATAAAATGTCACTTAGCACCACGATGCTGGCAGTGTACCCAGAGATGAGGAGAGGCACAGGTCACCATCTGAACAATTTAGTATAGCACTAAAGTTTCTACAAACTTCCTGATGAGGGAAAAGGAAAAGAAAAACTCACAGAGAATGAAGGGAAGTTAGATGTATTTCCTTTTAGGTATCTCATATCAATCCTGCTTGCTCTCTTCCACCACCTGAACACCATGCTCTCCAGTTAAATCACTGCATGACAACTACATCAACTTCCCATAGCTGTGCTTCTGTAAAAACACAACCTTGGCACATGAGCAGCTAGAGGACAGGCAACAGAAGTGCCACATCATATCAAGCAGTGCCTTTTATTCAACCCCCATGTCCCATCTTTTTCTCAATAGCATCCAAACATATCCTATGGCAATCTTTTCTGTTGCTTTCAAGCCCTGCTAGTTATCACTAGAATCTCTCTCTAATTTTAAAAATTAGAGTTTGGTAAAATATATAACAACTTCAACAGAACTATAGGTAACATTTTCAAAACACGTTTGTATACGTAAAATGAAGACAAGATCCTATATACCTAATGTACTTCTGGAAGTGGGACATGGTATTTTTCAAACGCTCTGCACCTCAGTTGCTGTTCAGTAGCACACCTACAGAGCTACAAATCAAGGAAATGCTCTCATTTATCCTTCAAACAATCCCCTATCTGACACATCCACACAAATCATATATGGTGATTTCTCATGTACAAACATGTGAAAAGATGTATAAACCTCAAGTGCGGAGCCAGAAAAGGGTTAAGAGCCCAAATAGCTTTTTTCCAGCTGCAGCTCAGACACATGATTGAGTTACTGTGGCTTAACAAGTTATTGTGTTTCTGTTGAGCTACTGTCAATGACCACATATGTATTCGCCGCCTGTGACAAACACAATGTAAAACACTTTAGTCTGACATCAGTGACAGAGATACTGACAGGCAAAAGCTGGATTAAAAGACAGCAGCGCATGGAGTGAGGCAGCTGCAGGAAGGGATATGGGCCACCTCAAGAAAACTCCAGAAGAGCTGAGCAGAAGTGAATTTTGGAGCAGACCCAGAAATGCTTTTGGGGATGGAATGAGAGAGCTAGGAAAATTAGTAAGAGATACTCATCTCTTGGCCCCTCAGGCAGAAGCAGAGTGGGAGGCTGGGTTGTGACTGGGGAACTAGAAAATGCTGAAACTTCTAAAACCAGCACTCTAAGTCTCTGTGAAAATTAAAATGCAGGACTTCATATTACCAGCACAGTAGCCCAAAGAGGCCAAGGTCTGAAAAAGCCCATGGAACCCAAAGAGTGCTTTCAATAGGGAACAAACAGCAAGATACTGGATACAGCCCAACTTACTGTTCTGGAGGCCCAACACCAGCCCTAGCTCAAAATGACCTTTGTACAGTGAGTGACAGTCTAATGAGCTGTTACCTTGGATTGGGACAAAACTTGAAGCAGAACATCCTCCTGGCTCTGCCACCCCCAAGTGAGGGACGGGGCACCTGCTGCCCAAGATAAGACATGAGAAGCAAATCAGTGGCACCAACAGTGTTGACAGTTCAAAAACTGCAGGTGAGAAGCTCAGCCCACAAAAGACTACGGGCTTACTTACTAGGAGAGCTGGAGGGTTGCCCTTCCCATCAGGACAGTTTTGGATGGTGAAAAACAATCAAAACAGGCCCACAACAAAAAAGCATAATAATTTCTTAGGTGTTCAAATGCCTCTTCCCATGAACTCCCCATGAGCTCTGGGTCATCCTGTTTTTTCTGACTTTCCGGGGAAAGTGTGGAAGTGATGCAACAAGTTTTTATTTATCATGCACTGACCGTGCGCTTAGTACTGAGCAGAGCACAAAAAATGACATGGTTTGAGACCCAAGGTGCCTACTGAAGTACTCACACATAGGATAGAAAATGCAGTTGCTGACCAAAACAGGATATTTCACAAAGGGACCTTGTTTATACTTCAGACAAATACAACAACATTTCTTGTATGGAGGACTAAAAGCAATAGCCTCCATGAAAGCAGAATGCTGGTTCAGTCAATGAAAGATGTTCCCGGGGGAGAAGTATGAATAGCAAGCAAAGGCAAAACATGTAACAGAAACAGGGCCATAGGTCTTCCAGGACAATTTCTATTCTGTTCACAGTAAGAGGAGCAGAATAAGAGCAGGTAAGCAACTGTGAGTACAATGAATTTGAGCTACACCTAAACTCCAAGAAAGAATCTGATCCTTTAAGTCTTTCGAGATCATTGAGATGTTAAACATTCTTCCATACATTTGGTTGTTCCTTATGAATAGCAGAATAAAAGCTGCTGCATTGCTTTTTTCCCCACTCATGTGACTCACCCTGAGATCTACATTCTGCAATGATTACTCAATTTACATCTGATTTAGTATCTTAATATTTCAACTGTGATTTTACATAACATTTCTGCTTTTGCCTATCATTACCTAATTCATACATATATTGAGTAACGGGTTGTCTAGAGGAAAGCG
Source organism: Chloroceryle aenea (assembly GCA_013399075.1). Lineage (NCBI taxonomy): Eukaryota > Metazoa > Chordata > Aves > Coraciiformes > Cerylidae > Chloroceryle > Chloroceryle aenea. The sequence continues at coordinate 177,693 of VWZY01008407.1, forward strand.
GCCTAATTCTGCAGGAGGTCACTTAGATTCCCATTGGGTTTAATATTTTAATTCCTTTCTAGCTGCTAGCAAAATATATTTTGGTAACTAAAATCTTGTATTTTCATTCATTTACATAATAGTGGACTGAATACATCCTGCCTTCAGCTATTCACAAGCCATAATCACTGACTGGAATGGGTATATTTCACTTGAATATCCGAGGAGATAATTTCAGTACAGTGCTTTTATTTTTTTTAATTTCATAATCAATTTTCAGACAGACATGGTCGATAATGATATCAACAATCATTCAAATCTGCATCTTGTATCAGGAAGTCATTTGTATTTTTTCAACCATCACTTAGGAAAAGTCCAGAGACAGGCAAGTCTCAAAGCTTTAAAAAATAAAATAAAAATTCACCTCTTGCCAGTAAATTGATGACACCTGATATGGACTCATCAAGACTCAAACAATATCTAATTTAGTATTATCTTTCAGGGTATTCTACTGAAGGCATATTCCCATGAGCTATGCAAGTGTTTCTTCGTTCCAGCTCATTCTATTGTGCTGGATTTGAACATCTCCCTTGTAATTAGTATGTCTAATTGTAAACAAGAACAGAAACAGTCTTGGAAATTAAAAAAGGCAAGCCACGAATTAAAGGGACTAAGAGACTGTAACTTGGGCTAACTAAGTTACCCACCCCATGAACATCAACGAGAATAACCTTTGCTGTTAAATCTGAGGAAGTTTTTCCATCTTTTGTCCACATTAGTTGTACACTGGGTGAAATGCAGCAGATCTCAGAAAGCCAACTACCAAAAAAGTGTATCATATTCTGTATTTTACTACATTATGTAATTTTCTTTACTCACAATGACCATGAGTTATTTTTTGAAGTGACAATATCAGAAATATTTAGGTTGGATGGAACCCTCTGAAGGACAACCTGCTCAAATTCCTGCTGAAAGCAAGGCAGAATGTGCAGATCATGTCTCTCGATCTCCTGTCAACAGGAGACACTTCGTTTTGTGACAAAGTGGATTAAATAGTGGAATTATTCTAGGTTTGTCTTTCACCTGAGAAATTCTCATGCCTTTAAGAGCTCCAAGCTCCTCCTGCAAAATGGCCTTGAGTCATGTCACAGGCCTAGTTCACAACACAGATTTAAATAAATTCTCAGGCTGCTCCAAATTTGTATTTTCCTGTTAAAAATATATGTAAGGTGCTGTGCATATCATGCCTGAGTCCCTTTTGCTAATGTTAGCTCATTTTGGAATAAATAATCACGAAAAGAGAATCAAAATAATGGAATACTTCTAGAAAGAAAGATTTAGCTTTGCTTATATTATAGTCATTGGAAACCTAATGTCAGGAACGGAAACAATATCAATTGTAGTTGAAGCCACAGATTCACCTCGCCAACCAAGACATCAAGCAAATTATTTCAGAGAAGTTCATCAGATAAACACTGAACAAGTATAAACTAACTGCAGTATACCCACAGGAAAACTACGGGGGAGAGACAGCAGTCTATGAACTGCCACTCACTAGCTCAGCTCCAGCAATTCCTTTAGTAGCTATCAGTCAAAAACACCAAGGATTGTAACACTGTCTTAAAAACACCAGAGACACTGCAATGACCATTGGAAGACAAAACACTGATTTGACATCTCAAGAAAAACAACATCCACAACCACATGCAGTAACATTGCTCAGAAAAGAGCCAGGGAAACTGATACCTGCTTAGGTCCCAGGGCTGCCTCCTTCAGAAAGTGGGTAATTCATGGAACATCCCCTTGCATGGGTACTTGCAGCTCCCCTTAGCTAGTGAGGCCTCATGAGTTTGTACAACCATCTCTGCAATTGCATATACATTATGCCTTCATTTGAACAAAATCCTAACAATGGAACAAGCAAGAATAGCTCCATGTGATATGATGTTCCACGCACATTTCTCTACTCATATGCCACTGATCCTGGAACCTGTTGAACAGAATCTCTCTGAGGTTCAAGAACAGGAACAGTCTCCATTTGTTAGTCTGGGATCCACAGGCTGTTTCTAATTAACAGTCCCAGATTAGAAAATAAAATTCATCTTTGACTAAGCAGACAAAACTCTGATACTTCCAGGTATTTTGGTTTAAGATCACTATGGAAAATTACACATGCAAACCCATTTCCTGCCTGCAAATCCATTTCCTGCCTGACTATCTATACCCATGAGGTTTTGGTTTTTTTTTTATCCCATAAGTAAGGGAGTCTGAGAACAGGAATTCTGTGCTGTGGCACTACTTCAAAGTGCATGCCAAAGATTTATGATAGACTGTTATAAATCATATATGGAAGGGCAAGGAATGAAATGCAGCTTCCAAGTCATTCTTATGCCCTTATTGCCTACCCCAAGGGTAGGCAAGAGCTGACCTACATTCAGTACTGCTAAGAAATCCCTAGGCCAAATTAGTTTGTGTTCTGGTGTCCTGATTTTGGCTGGCATAGCTAATTTTCTTCCTAGTAGCTGGTATAGTGCTGCGTTTTGGATTTAGTGTGAGAATTTGTTGATAACACACTGTTTTTTTCCAATTGTTGCTAAGCAGTACTTCTCCTAAGTTCAGGATTTTTCAGTTTTTTGTGTTCTGCCTGTAAGCAGGGCACAAGAAGCTCAGGAGGAGAGCACTGCCAACCTAGCCAAAGGGATATTCCATATGACAGGACGTCATGCCCAGTATATAAACTGGGAGGAGTTGGTCAGGAGGGCAGGATCGTTGCTCGGGCACTGGTCCATGGTGGTGAGCAAACGCACTGTTCATCACTGGGCTTTTCTTGGGTTTTATTTTTCTTCTTATATTAATTTGCATTACAATTATCATTATTATATTTTGTTATTATCCCTGTTATTTTAATTTTTTTTCTAGTTATTAAATGTTTGCTACCTCCCAGTGGAAGAGGGGAGAAGTGAACCAGTGGCCACGTCGTACTTACTTGCTGGCTCGGGTTAAACTATGACACCTAGAAGACACTCCATTTCCCAGGCTGGCTAGTACACTGACCAGTTTCACTTTAATTATTTTGGCCTGTAAATATTTCTAACAGCAGCATGTCCATTTTACAGTGTCATTTCAAAAAATCCCATCAAATAATAAAACTCCAATATATACAGAAATGAATGGCAAGTCAGCCTATTTATGCAACAAAGAGACATTGTCATTGTTCCTGAGCTGCTCTGACCTGGCAGCACAGACTGTGACAACTGGTCTCCAGAGCAAAGCGAAACCGGTGGGTCAGCAAAGGGCAAGCCAAGGATGTTAAATGACCTGGATGAAAGTATGGGTGCTTAAATTTAGAAGGCACATCTATGATACCTGGAAAGTGTTACTCTTTTATCCTTGGATCTTAATGTTCTTGAGCTAGAACAGTCTGGGTTCATCTCTCAGCCTAATGTCTTAAAAACGTCCTCCAGCAGTAGATTAGCCACATGAAGCAGTTCTATAAGCCACATCACAATCTGTGAATGGCAGGCGAGATCCATCTACCTCAGCTACTCATAACCAAACATCAATTTCTCAGTGTTCTGTGGTAGGTTTTTATTACACGTTCTGGTATTCAGAGCAGCAGCAGATCTTAAATGAGAATCATTCAGAATCAATGAGTTGGGATTAATCTGTCCTTCTGTCCAGTGCAAGTGCTGCCACAGTAATAAACAGAAATCTGATAACTTTATACTGTCAGCACAAAATGAAACTAAGACCTTGACCTGTGCAACATCATCCAGTAATTTTTTCATAACTTCAACATACCATGCTACACAGCTATGATCTAATAAGAATCCAAGAGTAATTAACTGGAATTTTTGAAAACTGAAGCCTTAATCAAATGTGTATTCTTATCAGGGTTGCAAGCCAGCAATAAATTGGGACACTTAAAAAACTGGGATCCAATCCAATCTGTGATCTGATCAGGGTTCAATGGTTATAATAAATTGGGAGTATTATAACTGGGATCACATCCAACACTTTATTTTGTCTAAGCCACAAGACCTAGATGTGCTGCAAAGTCAGGAATACTCCATGAACAGATATACCATGTTGTATTAATCCTTAATAAATAATAATGCACAAGCTCAGGAGCCCCAAAAGCACGTGGTTTAGCACAGAGCTTAATGGTGAGAAGAGCAATTACCAACATTTTATCAGAGATCAATATGAACTATAAGAGCCATAATACTGCTTTTAGTCTTAGCAAGTGGATAACACAGGCACAAAAACTACACAGGATCAGCAGCTATGTGTCTGCATGAGCATGCTCTAAGATGTACTATGCATACTTTTATTTTTGTAACAGTCTGAGTTTCAACTTTTGATTCAAAAAATTTGGCTTTTCTGCCATACTGCCAGGCATTCAGCTATTCTTGTTTTCATTTTGATTTCCAATAACATACAAATTGTTTATAATTTAATACAATAAAACAAATGCTGACAGAAATGGAATGGGGTTTTACTCACAAGCATTTTCTCATATATGCAGCCTCTAAATGTTTTTATTTCTGTAAGATGCATTCCCTTCATACAGGGATCTTGCAGCTGCAAAATTAAACCTCTGTCAAATACCAAAAACATACGTAATGATTTTTTAACTATGGTAACAGGCAACAAGAATCAGAGCTTATAAGACAAGAGAGAAATGCTCTTCAGTTGCTGGAAGGTTTCCGAAAAGTAAAGAAAATTCAGCCTTTAATATAAAACTGAAACCATTTAATTTTCCCCAAATTTGAGATCCACTCTAACTTAAACATTCAGTTCAGACTTTCGAATGGCAAGAGCCAGACAGATGTTCCTTCTGCTTCTCTAACACTCTGCTCAAAAACTTGAAACCATTAAAAGAAATTCCTCAATTAATTCCAATGAGGACTACAAACCCAAGACTCTTATAACAAAATAACAAACTACTACTCCTACAAACAAGTGCAGGGTATTATTTTTTACATAGAATACCTTTTTATTCACCAATTCATATGATACTTTTTAAAATCACCCCATTTTCAACAAGGCACTTTATTTTGTGATATTTTATTCTAATGTTAAGGAAATATTCAAATCTCCTGGAAGAGACACTTTGGTCTCAGCAGGAATATTCCAGTAAAATAATCCTAAACAAACAGGAAAAAATAGTTTTCTTTCAACTTATAGTCACTTTATTTGCATTAGAAAGGCAAACAGTTATGTGTAAAACTGAAGTGCTGTAATATATTCATCCAGTTGGTTTTACAATGCTTTTCAAATGTTAGAAAGTGAAGTAAATCCCAAACAAGTGGGAAAAAGATGGGAGGAAGGGAGGAAGAGAAATCTTGTTTTGAGGGAAAAGATCTCTTTCCAGTATTTAATAATACAGTGAACATCTTGTTAAAATGATAAATTGTGAGTAATTTACACAGAACACACTAAAAATACAGATTTGAGTCAGCTTGATCAAAATAAACCTCAGACATTGAATTTGCTTTCTCCTTTTATGGGCAGATTCGAGACCTTTGTAGCACATGCTTTACTACAGCCAAACTCTTTGAAGCATGACCAAAGTGATGAGTTTATTTAAAACAGGGCCTCAGTCCAATGAACCACATGGCTTGTGTCAGGAAGGACAAACCACCGCCTCAGAGAACTACATCACCAGTTAAGTCAGCCCTCCTGAACTATCTGTGTCATAAAGGCAAGTTTCACTGACATTGCATCGCTGTGGCACAAGGAAAGCTAAGGGTAGCTGGAGAGAAGAAAACAATGAAATTTAGAGGAGGTGCTGAATTAACATTCAATTGGACACAGATGAGGCTATTACTGAAGAAGGAATGCCTAACATCCTAAGTTCCTGTTAACCACTTGAAGCTTGCAGAATTAGTAGTCATATAATAACGTACTGGCTTTGAAAAGAAAGGAGGCCTGGGACTGATGTGTGGAGCAAATCCCTAGCTTGATGGGGACTTTTTAGGAACCAGGACATGCAGCTGCACTGCCTGTATGTCAGATTCCCACCCACGGGACACATTTTTTTCTCCTGCCACATTTTTTTCTCTTCTACCTCAACTATAAGTACTTGGGGTCAGGCCCAAGCTTCCCCAGCAGCAACAAGTACAATGAGACCTTGATCTTGGTAAGGATTGCTAGGGAATACTAGCAGCAAAAACATAACAATGCCAGCATTTGAGTGCAGGATGTGGAGCTGCTGCAGAGAACTGCAGCAACAAGGCAGCACAGGGAGTTGTACAGGCAACTGAAAACAGGGCAATGTGAATGGAAATAGAAATTACTAGTCTAGAGAAACACTAAATTTATTTTCACTTTTTAAGGTTCAAATCTGAAACTTGGCAGCCCATAAAAGGAGTTGCCAGGCAAATCTATGTTGAGGACCAATGTGCAAGCAAGTCCAATCCTTTTGGGAAGCATCTGCACTACAGAGTGAGTGCTGTATACTCTGTCTGCATACGCCTACTAGCTCTTAACACGTTCTGGATGTGCCAGACTTGTTGCACATGCACTGTACAATTCCTTCTCTGTGCAAGCAGGAAATCCAACCTCTTCTGAGCATGATGGATTTATGCTCATGCAGCAAACCTATGTAAGATCTGATGTCTCCTGTCACAGCCAGAGTCACCGAGTTTGTACTGCACAGACAGTCCGTAACTGTGCAGCGAACACATCTGACATTTCTGCACGTCTGTACATCTTGCCAAAATTTCTGGAAAAAGTCTGCATCCCTTACAGAAAGTATATCCTTGGAATTTTGAGAGATATTATTGTAGCTATCCAAAGCAAATCAAAACACTGCAAAACTCCGAGAGAAGGCCTACTCCTGTAAACTGGAAATGCACTTCCTACCAAAAAATATATGTCGGATGAGATCTTGGAACGGTATTCTGTTTTTCTGGAGAGCTGCCAAGCATATTTTGCATGCAAAACCAACATTCAAAACTATGCAAAGGCCACAGCTGCTAAGATGCTGAAATGCACTTGATCATTAATCCTGTCACACCCAGCCCAAAAATCAACTCCTCTGACCTCTTCCACTAGCATCGAAAATGGACAGCTCAGCCTCTGAAAAAAAAGTCAGATGAGAAATCACAGTACCAGTTAGTATGACAGATCCTGAAATATTTAGGTAGTCAGCACTTAAGAAAACTGAAGTTTAAGGAAAGAATCAGACTTTAAGTTCATAATAATAGGATTGGGATCTCAACAAGAATTGCTTGCACAGCTACTCTTAAAAAGGTAAAATTAGGTGCATGTTTAAGTTAATTCAGGAAAAGTTAAATGTTAGAAAAGCAATTTGTAATTTGTTCAGGATGTTAAATACGGGATTTGTTCACAGGTATCAGGGGACAAAACATGCTACTTTTCTACCGATGGTTCTGCAGTCTGTTTTACATCTCTAGCAGTTTTAACATGCACTCATTTCACTCTCAACAGATTTGAAAATATGCTTGCATCCTAGAAAGCTTCAGTAATGCTTGGTTTTATGAGACCAAGTATGCAGGACTGCAGCTAGTGAAGTCATAGAAGCAGAGGATCTATGGTGTGCATGTGCCACAATGTTCTCTTTGCCAATATATGCATTAAAATCTTGGACTTGAATTACATTGTAGAACTACTAAATCTTGAGACAGAGCTATAAAACATAGCTTTACTGTCTTACTGAGCATCATCACTAGGTGAACAATCAACAGCTAAGCAAAAGGACTCAATTCCTTCCAGCCAGGTAATGTTTTCTTCCACTGGTTTTAATCAATTTCCCCAACAGCTCTTACCCACGTATGAGAACTAGCCTCCTTATATATTTTTTCTCTAGGAAACATAAAGTCTCTTCTGTTTTATGATCAACTCAAGAAGGGTTCAATAGTCAATTTGTAGATAGTCTTATGTGGGAAAAACTTGTACAGCCATGCTTTTACTTAGAAAGTTGTAGTGAATTACTTGTGTTTATAGTATGTGTTGTATTGCTTTAAGAATAATGTAGGGAATATCTTTTTGCTCCTCTTTTTTATTTATTTTTGTTTAATTTTAATCTCACAAACTTCTAAGATATGTTATCTGATAAAGCAAGTGTGATATTTTTATTCTTATGCATTATAGAAGAAGAATCAAATAAGTTAAAAATATCATCTTGGTTCATCCACTTCTCAACACACCTGCTGTTCTCCATTTCAGTTGCAATCTCCTCCAGGTCAAAACTCAAATCATTACTAGAGAAACTAGAATAATGAAGACTGCCAGTTTCTAATGCAGCCTTACCAAGTTACTGTCAATCAGTGACTGTAATTTAAAGAAAAAAAAAGCATACAACACTAAAGAAGTATTAAGAACAATTCTCTTGTGTCCAATTGGAACGTTAGACCTCTAGACAGAAGGGTTCATTCCGTGCAGCCTGCCAATATTTTAGTAAATGACACTGGCCCTTTAACAGATGGGATACATGCTTCTTGGCTTGCCAGTATCCTAATAAAAGACACTGGCTTCTTTAAAATGAAGGACACATACCTCTCAAATTGCCAGTATCCAAATTGGGAGTCAGCAGTTTAAAATAAAGGCACTCATCAATCTGGCAAAATCAAGGACACTGCACAGAAATTTTTAAACAAATGCTACAAATTTTCTCCTGACACTACTTAACTTAGATGTACTAAATACTTAAACCTAAACATATCCAGCAGCAGCACTGTAGCAACTGGATACCTTACTAGCTTTTAAACCAGTAAATATTAGCAGTAGACTTGAAGGTTTGGGGTTTGTATTTATTTTTCCCCGTCAAACCCACCATTTACTACTTATATGGCTCACCATACACTGCATGACTCAAATGAAAGCAGGGTGCCTTTTCCTTGGACACTGACCAGCACCACAAAGGCTGGCCTGTGTGGAAAGACCCTGCCTGCCCAAAAGAATCCATGCCTGCTTCCATTCTAACTTCGAGGAGGAGAATGCCAGTGAAGGAAAGAGACTTCTGAAAGCTTTCTCCATGCCCCACAACCCATATTTCTACAACTTGGAAAGTTTCACAGAAACTGCAGGCACCTCTTAAGAGCCAGCAAGCATGGGCTCTAACTTTTTTTGATAGCAGCCACAGAGGGAAACAAAGACCTTCTTCAGCATATCATGAAGTACATGCGGATGAGCTGGGGAAAGGGAGAGAGGAGTTCACTGAGCCTTGGCAGCACTAACAAACTGTGCCCGGTTCCTGAAGAGCAGACACAAAGAAAAGCAGTAAACTATAAATTCTCATTGTCTGGAAAGATAATGAAGTTGCTAAGAATGGACAAGAAAAAGGAGTATTTTATGAATGAGATAGACAACTGGGCTTATTCGCATCAGTGGTTCCTTTCATTTCAGTCTTAGATCCTTACCTCAGAAATATGGCAACTCAGAGCTGGCACACACCCAGTTTCTTGCCTTGCCCATCTCACCCACCCCACTGCTTGCCGATCCCTACACCTCTTCAGACTGATTTTAACAATTGCAACCTGCCTTCTTCCTGGTGTCTCCTGGCATAGACAGTATTTGTTGAGTAGATATTTCTGCAATATGTGGCTAACCAGCAAACACTGTACAGAAAAGAACATATCTAAGTACAAAAACTACCATCTGATGGCATAGCCAGCTGAAGCCAAAGAGGTCTGAAGTGCTGGAAAACACACCCAGAGGCTGTTAGGAGAGAAGGGAGGAGGTTCTCATTGTAGAGAAGTAGAGAAAAAAATTACTAAGTCAGCTGGCCTTGGGAATGGGCAGAAGTGAAAAAGCTTTTGAAGGAACTGATTTTCACCAGGTTGGCAGAAGTTGGGGTCTGAATAGCAGCTACCTCAGTGAAATACACAGAAACTGTAGGAGACAAATATCCTGTCATACAGCACCCGTGATTTGGCCAGGAAACTGGCCTAAAGCTCTGTATTGCCCAGACCTGACTGCCAGTGGGCATGGTCTAGGACATCTCCAGGCAGGCTGACTGGCTGTCCTCAGAAGAAAGCCCTTGCTTTCAAGTTTTTCATCTAATGAACAAAGATGCTGCCACCATTTACTCACCTTTCACGTTCATCTTTCATTTTCTCCAGCTCTTCTTCTTTAAGCATGTCTTGCTTTGGATTCCCCTTCTGATCTGTTTTTCCATTTTTATCTTCTTTTTTCTTTCCAAATCTGTTTAAGATATCAAGGAAGGAGTCAGGAGGAAATAATTAATAGGAGAAGAAACCAATATTTATCTATAACAGACCCCAGAAGTTTTAGGCAATCAAAACACTGAGGTTTTATCTTAGTCAATCATAAATCCCCCACATTGCAAAGTTAGTTACCAGTTTAAATGAGACATATGCAATGGGAAGGACTGGTTACAAATTGAGTAGGACCCTGTACTTTTGAAACCCACTGCTTTAAACAAAGTTGAAATTCCCCACTAAGCCTGAAATGCAAGGCACTGCAGGGCTTATTAATACAGCATATTTTTAAAGTGGCTGAAGGTTCTTCTTACTGCAGGACAGCTCTCAAAGTAATCGGCAGTAGCTGCTGCGTCAGCACCCAGACTGGACCACGTGTTCTGCTCTTATCAGTAACTACTGTCTCTCATTAATGTCTGGCCTTAATTTAAGGATTTGTTCTTTGTTTAAATGAAGATGCAATTGTAAAGAATAAAATATTGCTATATTCTGAGACAAAGAATAAGATATTGATATATTCTGAGAATACAAAACTAGACAGTTCATGGGAGCTCTTTTTAAAAGTACTTCTGTTTGGGTTTGGGTTTTTCTTTTTTCTCTGCCTAGTAATATACTATCATGTATTACTTATGCTGTGAAAGTCCTCCAGAGACCAAATCAGTTCAGGGGTACAACTGTCCTTGCATGCATGACAGCAATGTAGCTGAACTACTGTGTGTATACTTCAGCTGTAAATCATTGACTTTAGGTTTCTACTCTGATGAAATCAGAAATCTTGCAAATATTCTGTCAGCCCCCTAAATTAATGATCCAATTTTTTTGTGAAATTAATCAATAATTCTGAGCTTGTGGTCAAATGAAGTTCTTAGAGATGCTGCAGCAAGGCTTGCAAACAATAAGAACTTGGTTAGAAAGGGAATAATGGGCATGAGAAACACAGCATGTGGTGCTAATGCAAAGAAGGACAAATACTACGGGTAGTAATAACATGACGTGCTTTATCTTGGCTCTGAGATGGACTGTGTTAGGGAGTTGGATGAATCGTATCTCAGTGCATGGTTTTCTCTTCCTTCTTATAAGCAAGAGAGATAGATGTTGTTTTACAATCTTTGAGGGATCCTTTGATCAATATATACATTACACCCCACCTACAAACAATCTTTAATTCTTTTATCATGGCCCCTACTCATTTCAGTGCTTCCAGAAAGAGAGCAGATATTTTCCATGCATGTCTTTTTCCTGAATATAGAGCAGCACATTGATTCCACTGCTGCTTTCTGAGTCCTAGCGGTCGCAAGAGACTGTGGAGTCACAAACCCCATCAGAGGGTGGTGGTGGCAGTGAAGGCAGCAGTTGGAAACAGATTAAGAGACAGAGGTTGTGCGTACGGAGAAGTTACAAAGTGAGAAGGGCTCACAGCTACAAGACGACATAGGTGGAAAAAGCTAGATAAAACTCTGCTCTCTAACGAGATGTCAGGCAGCCAAACAATAAATTGCCTGGGGATGAGCACCAGCAGCCTGCACCTGAAGCACTCCTGCTTCCTAACACCTGCACGTGCTGGCAAAGTCTCGTGGTGGTTTTCTCAAGAGAGGCTGTATTAGCACTTGTATCGTGGTCATAATCCAACTCTGGCACTTTGTTTACATCCAGGCTGCTTGCTTTTCTCCCACAGTTTCAGTTATGGAGTCTCATATTTGACTGTATTATGTACTGATTTTGAAAACATTACTTTTAGGCATTTTGTGTTGCTGGGGGGAGCTGAAGTTGGATACACTGCATACTCAAGAGAAATGTAAAAAAAAAAATTTAACATACGTCCCTTTCAAGTCTTACTATTACGTATTTCCCTGGTAAGCAAGAAATTTATTGTAATAACTGCCACCATGACAATACTCAGCAAAAATAGGGAATAGTAACTTGGTCTTGATGAAAACAACTTTTGGGTTTTTAGCTATTTTTGGCTTCAGATGGGATTTGTGCAGGCTTACAATTTTCACCTGTTACACCAAGTACATGGCATATAGCTAAAGGCAAGGAAAACGTTCAGATTTTTGGCCTCTTTTGCACGTTGCTATACCATAAAAAAGCCATTCTCTTTTATTATTATTGTAATATGTTTTTCAGCCAACAAAAGTTTTGCAAACGTAAAAAAAATCAGCAAAAAAATTAACACTGTTAAAAGCAATATGAAGTAGACAGCATTAAACTATAAAAAACTGCAGTATCATCTCTGCCTGAATTTATACACCCTGTCCTAAAATTTATGGTCTGCTTACTGATGCATTCTAATTGCCATGGGCTTCTGATGATAAAATTCACTTGCACCCATTCCAATTTTGCATGGATTTGTGAACTGCAGGCTTAATGGTTCTCTACTGCTTACAGGAACAAAAAAAAAAAAAAGAACGAACTGTACTTGGTACCCAACTGGGTTTGATCATGTTCTCATTGATGTCAGTGTGAGGCTCTCCACTGCTTTCAACAAGGACAGGATAAAATCTATTGTCAAAATTATACTATGGAATTAATCAAATCCATATTAAAATTCTATGAAAACAGAATGGCTTTAGGATTGGATGCTTCCAGTTCTCCAGGCAACAAATAATTGGATTGTGGCAAAATCTACCTTCTGTATTAATATTGATGTCAGAAGAATAAAAACATTTAAAAAAAATCTAAGGCATACACATTTTTAAAAGCTCTGTTTTCTTATACATTGCACAGCAAAATTCTCTTCAAATTAATATCTAATAGAATTGTTACTCTGAAAATCTTATGACGCAAATGGAGAAATACAACTAGAGGACCTGACAACAAATGGGTCAGCTGTATCCTCTCTTTCTATGTCCATCCATAACCAGTTTATGTCAAATGAAGCCACTTGTAATCATAACAACAGTAAGAAAGTAAATCTTTATCTTCCCAGGTTAAGTGACTGCCCCAATTCTCTGATTATGTGCAAATGCATGGGAAGTACTGTTAAAGAAGTTAAAGCCCTTATAAGCTTATTATACTTTCTGTTGAAAAACTTAATATTCCAACTACTCAGAGCATAGTCCTCCTGTGAAAAAAAAGTATGAAAAGGTTTTCATTGTGTGATCAGGTATCTGAGCACTTCATCCTTATGGGAAAAGCCCATACACAACAGCTGAAAACATCCTGTGCAAGAGTGAGGAACTGTTCTATTAACTTCAAAGAGCACCCTTCAAATACCTGATTTTTTTCCCCTTAGAATCATTAAATGAATGAAGTCTCTGAATACCAAATGTGTGTCATCTTCTTGCAGTACTTATTACCATTTTACTGGGTATAGCATTAAAGCATATGTATGCTTCTTTTCAAGGTTTCCAAGGGACAAAAATGAAAGGAAACCTCCTATAGACCTGATCTGTTATGCCTGGGATAAATGTCATATACGAGACCTAAAGCTGTGGTCATGGCAACACTTCATTTCCATGTGGAGCTGTGAGCTTCCAGATCTCAAATGTGTTGATATTTGCTTCAAGGATTAAAAAACAGGAAGGTCTATAAAACCCAGACTTCTAAGCAGAAGAAACATCTGGTGGGTGGAACCCTATGCAGCTTGTTGACTAAATTCAGCAATTTGGATTTCTTAAATTAATTCAGTTGCCCTAGATCAGTAGATGTCACTGCAGCAAATGGTGCATAATGGAATTGCAAACATTGTGGGGATATAATTCAAGAGGGCCTATGACACAGTCAAGCAAGATACAAAGCCTAACAATGACATAAAATCTTGACAACTCCAGAAAAGATCTGTAAAAAAAAAAAAGTGATTTGTAAAGTACATATAAAAAAAGCTCTGACTGCTAGTCACTTCACAGCAAATGGGGAAAAATGCTGAGATTATTAAAGCGTCTCCCTTATGAAAGACTAGAAATAGCTCTTAAAATTAAATTTAAATGTGAGTAAGAATGAATGAGTGAGCAAGAAAGATAAAGATACTAATAAGGTATGATTTCCAGGTTCACACAGGGACTATAAAAAGCTTATTAACTGCCACTGCTGCCGTGTGTTTTAAGTTATTTTATCACTCAGCTTTACAGCAAAAGAAATACTCTAGCAGCCGCCCCGTGCTTTGATTAATCACTTTCATGCGCACACTTTTACAGAGTATTAAACATTGCCATAAAGATCCTTAGTGAGTCAGACTTGTTGGTGATTACAGCCCAGGCTCATTTTACATTTATGATAATAGCAGCATTAATGAAATACATCTTTTACATTCTTAGTGGCTCTCTAAATACCTAAAAGGTTTGTTATTAAATGTTTACTTATTGGGCAGAAGTATGCCATTAAGTCCCACCAGTGGGACCAAGAGCTTTGCAACAGCTGAAAAAACTACAGAAAGAAGAGAATGTGTTTTGGTAAAATATTTTTTGACATTTTGAGAACAGAGGACACGCAGCAAGGGCTGGGCAACACTGCTCCAATCTTCACCAGTATCCAAGATGATCAAAGTACCTCCATGATACAAGTTAAACTTCTGGAAAGAGAGCAGCTCTGCACAGGGGCCTGAAAGCCAGGAGGGGTGAGCATCTCTTTTCCTTGCCCCACTGTCAGGCCTCTGCTCCCAGTGAGGGGATCCCATTCCCACTGTGGAGGATTTACCCCACCGAAATTGTGTTGCCCCGCTGTATGAGACCTACTGCAGCAAGACCTCATGACAAAGCCCTGCCAAGGAACGGATTCTGACCCAGCCTCTCTGCTTTAGCGGGGTGAGAGAAAAGTCTTGATAAGACAACGAATACGAGAGGGTCATTTCAGCCCCTCCCGGCAGTGGATAGTGTCTCCAGCTCTGAGGAAAAGAAGAGGTAGGGGCAAAATGGTGACAGCATTGCTGGTCTGTGCAGTGTAGTGTACACCACCACTGCTGTTCGGTGAATTGGAAAGAGATTTGGAAACATAAAAGAAAAAAAAAAAATCCACTTTTAATGAGACTTGGTGAGGTTTGCTTGCAGGAAAGCGTTACATGTCTAGCCTGGTGCCTTTCCTCTCTCCCACCTGCTGGGGCTCCCTCCCAAGGCAGCACCAAGAGAGAGGCAGCAGCTTTCCACAGTGAACAACAGGGAAGCTCAGGCAATCAAAAGTAACTCCCAGAAAAAAGAAAAAATGACCTAACCTCTGATTTATTTTATCAATGAAGGCTCGGGACTATTTGTTAAAATGTCCTGTGCCACAGTTATTATTTGTATTTCACAAGTGTAGCTAAACTTCATGAATGTAAGTAACCTTAGATTTAGCCATCTTCAAATTATTTTGGGAGAGAATCCGCATTATTCTAATGCTGCATTGGAGTCAAAGTGGTTATGGTCAGCAGGGAAAGAGAGGGTTATGGAGAAAATGTAAATATTAAGAAATCCACATTATTAACAGTGATATAAGTTGCTCCTGTTATGTTAACATCAAGTGAACAAGTGCCTTTTTGTATTTTTGATTTTTTAAAAATTTACTGTATCAAGCTGCTGGAGCTAAAAAGACTGAGCTTCCAGATCGAGTCTAATGGGAATAAAACTTCTCTTTTTAACAACTCTGATTAAACACAACCTCCCCCCACCCGTTTATTTCTTTGATGCCCAAATTAGCATCTTTTCTGCAGCATGCTGAATTAATTAGTACAGTGACAAAGAATTAGTCCAGATAAGATCAAAGCTGAAACCATATTTATCTGGAATTTGAAATTAAGAGCAGAGAGTATTAACCCTCAGCACTTCAAGAAGCTTTCCACATGGCATACTTAGTAAACCTTCCAGGAGTTCATTCAAAATAAATCAACAGTACAATTTTTTTCCCCACTGAAGTTTTGCTAAAAGGAAAATAAATTTGCCATGAAGCCTGATACAATGGGGAACTGCCTTTAATGCATACCCTCTATGTGCTACTTATTATGTAACTTGGAGGCATCAGTAGAACAAAGCAAACAAAGCTGAGAAAAGACAGTTAATCACATTTGTGTTAATGCTTGGATCATCACATTGTACACAGACTTAAGGGCTAATGAAAGACTTCCCAGCACCAAATGCGAGAAGCTGCTTGCCGTAACACCTCACA
This sequence comes from Chloroceryle aenea, assembly GCA_013399075.1. Classification (NCBI taxonomy): domain Eukaryota; kingdom Metazoa; phylum Chordata; class Aves; order Coraciiformes; family Cerylidae; genus Chloroceryle; species Chloroceryle aenea. The sequence goes on from VWZY01008407.1 coordinate 193,937, forward strand.
GGTAAATAATCTAAAATCTTCAGTGGAGAGAGTCACATGCAGAAACAAAATGTCAAACAGAAGCCCTAAATTACACAGTGAAGTTTACTCAGAGTACCAACCATGAGGACAGCAATAAAAGAAAATCTTCATTCCTGGTATCATTGTCTTGGATATTATGTGTGTTTTCATGATCAGATAAAAAACTGGAGAGTGTTTGGCATGTGAAATGCAAGAGGTGCACAGAAATTTAAGACCATAGAAAATATAAATAACTACCCCAAAACCTCTTCACCCAGCATCTTCCCTAAGCCTTTGAGCCCCATATTCTTATTTTTTTGATGTAGAACTTCCTCTTAATTTAGATAGAAGTGAGTTACCATTACTCATTCTGGTAATTAGGAAATCCTTACCAGTATGGCAGGTCTGTCCCTCTGTACCATATATCAGATCTTACTTTCACAGCATATGAAATGACCAAAGACAAAAAAACAAGGAACATGATGGTACCACCCTAAGATCCGGGCCACCTGAGTTCGAAGTGGTTGCTGCAAAACCTAAAAGTTAATCTACTGAACCAATGGAATGGAGTAACTGTCATTGGCTACTACATAAATATAGACAACAGAAGGCAGCTATGAAAAGTTATCCATCATATTTCAAAGAAATTATTTTTAGAAAACATGCTGAGGTAGTCTGTGTGTTGGAGACAGCATTTATAAAGAGGGGTCACCACTGTTATTATGTGACCAGGAAAATTATGATATTGAAAGGCAGCTATGCAGCTGAATCCATGAAACAAGGCTTCAATCATCTGATGACCATGTCAGTGGTCTTCTTAGTCACGAGTACAAGAATTCTGCATTACTGTATTACATACATCAAGAAAGAAAAAAAATTAGTAATAGAGCACAGCTATGATTTACAGCTTGAACAGAAGAAGAAAAAAAATTGATTTAAAGTCTGTCTAATGCAACAAGCCCTGCATGCATGTCCATCAGCCTGTGGAATTACCCTCCATCCAAGTAAAAAATTATTCCTATATAGTCTTATTTTTCCCTACTTTCATACAGCATCAGCCATTTTCTCCTCTTGTTTCTATCCTACAGGCAAGTAATGTCTTTGGAAGTGAATACTACTACTGTCCTGACTGCACAGAAACGTAGCTATGCATCCTCTGTAGAGTCTGCAAATGTCAACCTGCCAGCCCCAAGGGAATAGGACAACCACACCCATGTCTTGTGTATGTAACTCCATCCTCAAAGCAAAGGAAAATGACCAGAGTATTAAGCCTTTGACTATGCTTGCTTAATTTCCATTTAATAATCACCCATTTTCTCATCTCTCCACAAAAAGAAAAGAGAAGCAGGCAGTTAGGCTAGCTACTATTTTTTCCAGGAATTTGTTATTCTCTGTCACACAGGAAAAAGATGCAGTTTCTGACTGAATAAGACAAAGTAGGAGACAGAGACTCCCTGTGTAGTCTGCAGATGTTCCCAGCTGTCCCTCCAGAACTACTCGCTGACTTTGTGGTTTTCTCAGAAGTGGGTTTGGAAATTCTGCAGTCAAGGGAGAGCCAGAATGTCTTGATGTGCCACCAGCACCTCCAGACCTCCGCAGGTAACTAAGGAGATGGGACAGGAAAAAGACCAGCTGAAGGGAGTTAAAAGATAGCTCTTCGGTTGCCAAACTTGATGACAACCAGCTGCTGAGATTTTCTTTTGTTTCACACTTTCTCATAACATTGTGTGTATCTTTCCCCTATTACTAGCCACAAACCCCCAGAAATCACTAAAGCATCAGCTACATATGTATGTATAGTGTTTGTATATATTATACATTTTTATAAGGGGAAACGCTTTTCATTTTTCTCATATCGTAACTTTCATGGTAGTTGGTGTTTTTCTTAGCATTTCAGCTACCAAGGTACTATACGATAACTTCCACTCACACTACAGAACTTTTTACTCAGCCCTCTTTGCTGTAGAAAAAAACCATGTAACTGTGACATTATCAGAACTACAGATACAAAATTCCTGAGGCAAATTAAATACACAACATTTGCAAAATAAAACTGAAAACCTGCTACATTTTCACTCAGAGTCATGATATGTTGACGTGTCAGACTTGCTAATCATCTCACCACCGTAGTACACACCTTTCTTTGCAACCAAACCACCTGCATTCATAGACTCATAAAATCATTGAGGTTGGAAAAGACCCTTGGGATCATCAAGTCCAAACATTAACCATACTCTACAAAGTTCACACCTCAACCATGTCCCTCAACACCACATCTAAATGACCCTTAAACACATCCAGGGATGGTGACTCGGCCACCTCCCGGGGCAGCCTATTCCAGTGTCTGACTACTCTTTCTGTGAAAATTTTTTCCCTAACGTCCGGTCTAAACCTACCCTGCTGCAGTTTGGATCTATTCCCTCTTGTTCTATTGCCAGTTACCTCTGAGAAGAGACCAGCACCAACCTCTCTACAATGTCCTTTCAGGTAGTTGCAGAGGATAATGATGTCTCCCCTTATCCTTCTTTTCCTCAGACTAAATGGTCCCAACTCCCTCAATCTCTCTTCACAAGATTTATTCTCCAGGTCCTTCACCAGCTTCGTTGCCACCTCTGCAGTTGCTGCAGCACCTCGGTATCTCTCTTGTATTGAGGTGCCCAAAACTGGACACAATACTCAAGGTGTGGCCTCACCAGTGCTGAGTACAGAGGGACAATCATCTCCCTACTTCTGCTGGTCACACCACTTCTAATACAGGCCAGGATGCCCTTGGCTTTCTTGGCCACCTGGTCACATTGCTGGCTCCTGATCAGCCCCTTGTCAGTTAGAACCCCCAGGTCCTTTTCTACCAGGCAGCTTCCCAGCCACACTTCCCCCCAGCCTGTGGTGTTGCACGCGGTTGTTGTGGCCCAAGTGCAGGACCTGGCACTTGGCCTTGTTGAAGCTCATACCGTTAACATTGGCCCATCGATCTGATCTATCCCAGTCTCTCCGTAGAGCCTTCCTATCCTCATGCAGATCAACACTCCTGCCTAACTTGGTGTCATCTGTGAATTTACTGATGATACACTCTATGTCCTTATCAAGATCATCAATAAAGATGTTAAACAGAAATGGTTCCAACACTGAGCTCTGAGGAACACCACTTGTGACCAGCCGCCAGTGCTGGATTTAACTCCATTGACCACCACTCTTTGGGCCCATCTGTCCAGCCAGTGCTTGATCCAGCAGATTGCAGATCGCACGCTCATCCAGGCTGCGAGCAGCCAGTTCTTCCATGAGAATTCTACAGGAAACAGTGTCAAATGCTTTTCAAAAGTCTAGGTAGACAATATCCACAGCCTTTTCCTCCTCTTACATGCCACAGTGGACATTTGTGGGGCTTATATGACCTTCGTTAAGTGAAACTGCTCATTGTAAATTCCAGCGAGATCTCCAGGAAAAATATCAGGAATATAGAGGACTCCAGTATGTTTCAGTTGAGACAACACCCCAGCCTTAATGAAAGCTTCATTCTCTGTGGGAATGTAGTGACTCTCTAATGATCAGTTAACGTCGAACATGTATCACCATATCCATTCTACAAATGAAGAAACTGAGATGTGTAGGGTAAAATAACTCACCCAGTTTCAAAGGTCCTATTCTCTTTATCTACTGATCATGCCAGACCTATGATTACATTATCATAGCATATTTACCTGTCTGATTTTCCAACCAGTTTGCTATAATGCTTTTTCCCCTTGACTACTTCTACCCCTCTCCTTTAAGTTCTCTCCCCATTCATTTCCTTCTTGTCTTCTAACACACTCTCCCAGTCCTTGCTCCACACTCTTTTCCTATGCTTTACTGCTGTACCACTATAAAAGTACCTCTTCCTGGAGACTTCTGCTGGAGACTGCACAAAAGGAATGTTGAGAACCAGCACTCCTGCCTCCAAGACACTGCACAGCAATATGCAGTAGAGACATGCAGAGATCTCTACAGCAGCTTAGCTACCAAAAATGGTCTCCACTCTTTCTCAGCAGGATGCATTAGCCTGTGTTTGAGCTCTGCACTGCTCAGAGTGCTTGAGAAAGTCTGAACTAAGAGATAGTACACAGTGAAGAGACTTTTGAAGGGAGACTTATAAGAGGGATGGTTCTTGAATAGGAAAGGGAGGTTGTAAAGGCAAAGCAAACCTAAGATTACTTGGTTTTAGGTTTCACAATGAACTTCTAAGGTTAAAGCATCATAGATTCCACCTCTGTGCCTCTATTAGAGCTGACAACTTTACAAAGCAGTAACATTCAAAACAGTGACAATATAGACAGTGCAGTTATATATATTGTATTTTGAAAGATGTGTTTTTGGCATAATAAATAATAGATGGTTTTGCATTTTTGAACTGTCAAAATCAGTCCTTCTCATAAACAATACCTTCCCTCTCTGGCCTTGGCTATTGTACATTACTAATTAGACATAGTAGTTTGTGGTTAACATCCTTCCCTACAGATTTATTATTAGCTTGTATATTCTTTTCAGTAGAATTGTGCTAATGGTAAGGTCTGCTGGAGGCCAACTGCATGAAGCCATTGGGAGGAGAAATCTGTTTGCCTGTCAAAACAGTGGCTATCAATTAGAACTGTGAATGTGATTCCTTTAAGTCTCCTGGATGTTAGTAGAGATTTCCAGTGATGGATTAGGGGTCTGAATCACTTTCAAAGGAAGGTTTCTGACAAACAGCTGTCCATGTGAAACAAGTTCACCATTATTTTTTTCATCAAGGCCAGAAGAACGAGTCTAACCTCCCAAAATTCCCTCTGATGTTTTTTTTTTTCCCGGGAATTCCAGCTTTAGACCATTTTACATGGCATATTAACAAAACTGGATTATTCTGTGGTTTTCTTAGGAAAACTTGGCTTAGGACATCTATAACAACGGGAGGAAAAAAACCAATGAAGTTGCTGAAAGAAATGATGCACAAAAAAAGCAAGATGATGCAATTCCAGCATTCACTGGTTCAGGATGCAGTCCTGGCACACACACTGCAATTTCCCCTTTGATACAAGCACCCAGCTGTCATTAGCATCAGTAAGAGTTCTGTGGACATACTGTTGGGAATGTGTTCCCCCACATTTTGCAGGAAATTAACACCACTCACTTGGGGACTGAAGGAGGCACTCTCTGTCACTCAGGCAGCCACTCTGCCAGATAATTAAGCAAAAACCTCTGCCACGAATCTCAAGAGGAAGCTCTTCCCAATTCTTGGTACAGCAAAACTGACACAAAGCAAAATGTTCAGGGAAGTGATGCTCAGGGAAGATGAACTTCTGCCTGCCTTTACCAAGATCTTTTGCCACTAGGTTTTTGTGGATTTTGAAAATATTTATTAGAAATCAAATTGATTAGTTATAGCTGAGTTTAAACTTTAAGAACTATTTAAGAAAGTATTTTTAACTCTGATACATTGTGGCTTTTGGTTACTGGTTATTTACAGCACAGGTAATTCTAGATGGCATGTATAAAAACAAGTCAGCAAGACTGCTAACCCTCTAGGACTCCACTGCTAATTTCATGCCAGGAGAGTGACTAACCAATAGAGGAAATCGGAAAGGACTCCATCATACTCACAAAATGTGGCTCTGTCACCTGAAGGACAAGGGGTTAGAATGGGGAAGGTTTCATCCAGTTGCTACACAACAGACACTCTCATCAGGCTGGGAAACTAGACTGCATGTTTTGAAAACCTTTTCTCAGTGCCACTTTATAAATAAAGAATAAATATCAGAACTAAGTGACTGAAATTTTTAGTCAATTACATGAACTACACAGTCCTGTCATATCTGCTTGCGGCAGCATTAATCATGAACTATGCGCCAGAAACTTTATAAGGTTTCTTGTGAAGAACTAGCAATCACTTCTATTTCTTGAATCTTAAAAGCAGTAATTCTGGAGCAATCAGATAGAGAAATACATTTTACTGGATAAGGTCAGAGAAAATTGCTAGAATAGTACTTAAAAACAAGAAGTACTTTTATTTTGCTGGCTATTACAAGCACATAGCTTGAGGTTGCACAAACAACATAAACAGCCAGGATTCTTAAAACTTTTTCCTACTTTCATATTTCTTGCCTTTCACACATTGACTCCCTACCACAGATGTTTATACACTATTTTTAGAAGATTTTTTATTATTATCCGTGTTTATATCGCCAGGCTGTTCATTTTTTGTGTGACAACGTAGGGAAAAAAAATCTCTCTGCCTTCTTGTTCAGATACAACAATGCTTTGTTCACCACACAAAGGCTCTGACTCAATTTCTCACTACCCCCACAGTTCCATGTCCTTAGGTTATACTCACTCATTCAACTATTTGTAATACTAAACCACTGGAACTAGTTTTACCTAGGGACCAAAATGACCACAGATACCCTACAAATTCTGCATGTTATCATCACAGTTAGTCTGAAGATGATCTTATAATTATTATAAGGGTGGTAAAACAAATGTTAGATTGAAAGCCCATGGAAGCATTGAAGGCTGAAGAGCACAGATGAAGTCTGTCACTCATTTCATTAAAACTTTTGTCACAAGAGCTGCCAGGAGAAAACAGTATCACTGCGTGAAAAAATACTAAGTGGTATTGATAAAAAACTGCTCCAGGGTGTGTAGTCAGTCATTGAACGTAGCTGTCTTCAATTTCCAAACAGCGCTTGATTCAACCACAATTTCTCCTGAATTTATTAATTAGCCATCATCCATCAAATAATTTGTTGGGAAAATTACAACGAACATTCTACCTATGCATCATTTACTGCAGCTGATTACATATATTGTTTCTACTTCTTAACTTGGTAACTCATTGTTTAAAAACTACCTTCACAAGCAGAGGGGAGGAGAAGCCACTCTACACTTCTTGAAAAACATGTTTTGGCCATGGGCCCAAAAATTTACCGCATAAAAAACCCCCACAACTGTATGAACACAAATTTCACCACAAGTGCTCACAGTTGATGAATTACATTTAGCTGAAAGTATTTAATCTGTAAAACAAACTGGAGACCTGACTGTGAAACAACTTAAGCATATGCATTTCCACTTCTTTGGCTGTATCCTTGGTCTTCTGTCATGGGAAAGAGTGAAAAGAACAACTAATTTATCAACTATATACCAGTCATTATTTGATGTCTCTATACCACTACTTCTTCAATTTATTAGATACAACATTTAAACCAGATTTTTTTTTTTGTAATGATAATTAAGTTGTTTTTGTACTCTCATATTTTGGTTGTGCATCTAGACAACTGAACAAAAGATGTACAGAATTTTAGATGAAGCTGCATTATTGATTTATATTACCACAATGCTATTATTTTGTCATGGTCTTATAACTGAAAAGCCTAATTGCCTGGCCTCAATTTTGTTTTTCTTCTCATGTGGGGCAATGAAACCCTTTAACCCCTTTTACCCACCCAGTCATACAATTTCCTGCCATCTTCTGTCTCACTTGTACATAGAGGTTCACTTGTACCGCTGTCTCTTTTCCAGCTGCTGCCGCTGAATAGACAAGTATCACTACAAATAAGAGTCCATCGAGCCTTGGAAAAAAAGCAGCAACAGGATATAGGAATGTAAAGCAGAATTCATAATCAAAAATCCAATGACTTGGGTTTCAATAACTGGAAAGCTGTACACCTGGAAAAAACATTTCCCAAGTCCACTCACAATAGCTGGAATTAACAACTACATCTTTCTTGCTGATAGACCTACTTCCTCTAGCAATTAGCTGGTATATTCTCTAAATAATCAGAGTAGTAAAAGCCAGCTAATGCCCCGGTGCAGCTATTGGAAATCTTTAACAAAAATCACCAGTATTCAACAGACCGATTGAAATTTGTTTCCAAATAGGGGATTTTCATGTTATGCAAAGTACAATAAGAATTTTATCTTATATAATGTGACTAGTACTGTTTGAAACTGAAATGAAAACAGGGAGGTAAAGAAGTTGAGATATCTAAACATTCTTATTTTGCTCAAGAAATACCCAGAGGTGCAATGGAGAGTCTGAGAAGCAAAATGCCTGGACAAGGGAAGAAAGCAAACAATTGCACTAAGTGGAAAATACTTGCTTTTTGTTGATTTGAATACAGAAAAACTCAGATGTGGTATTTAAGCTTAAGCAAAAGGAAAATGTACATGTGGAATCGAAAAAACCTCAAATATCTGTGTGAATTCTGTTGTGAAGTAAGATCACTGAGGAGAACACTAGGAATGAGATAGATGCCCAATATCTCTAATGTCTGTGCATTAAATACCTTGACTTTCAAGGTAATTTTATTTCTGATAACTACACTTTTAAAATAAGTATTTAGTGGACACCACATTCCTATTTGTCTTATCAGCACAACTAGTCAAAACCTAATATACATAGAGGCCTGAACAACACCAAACCGAGGAAATCCATTCTCTTCTTTCCAGTAGTTACTCTCCTGAATTTAAGCATGGCCTAAGAGACAGAGCATAGGCTTTCCACACCCTTGTGGCTCTCATCACAGAACATGCTAAAGGAGAAAGTTCTATTTCATCCTAGCCTATTTTTTAATTCCCCCAGTAGATGCAATGTTTACCATTTTATAGAGCAGCTGCTCAGAACATTGTGTTTCTCCTGTGGTATTCAAGTTACCACACCAGAGAAACTACATCTCATATTTCTCAGATGCATTATTTTCCCATATATCAAAGCACAGAGAGAAAACTGGTTGAAAATAATCTCAATGCAACTTTATCAAGACATAGAAAAGTCCTTTAAAAGGAACACCAATAAGTTAAATCGCTAAAGGACTCTCTTATCAAATAGTAATGTAAATACAGGATTAAACTTAGCTAGATCTCTTATGACCTAATTTTTTGAACCAATCTTTATCATATCCCTTGATGTTGCAGAAATAAAGCAAGCTTTTCTCTCCTGAATCATGACCATTTCCAAGAAACCGGTGTGCATCCTTTTTGGAACCTTATACCTAAGCCAAACTCAGGACCCAACAGTAACTCAACAATTCAGATCCACAAGGTGAAAAAACATAAATCCTACTAAATTCCTTTTATTACTGGCCTTTGCCACTAGCCTTTGTGCCCTTTGATAGCCATCAAGAAGCTCTGCTCTTTGAGCTCTCTTCAGATCCAAACCATAATCTGTTATTAAAATTGTCTCACTTAAAGCTTCATCTTACCTAAGTCACATCACTGCAACACATCATTGTCCTTGCACAGCATCTACAGATGTCAGATAGCACAGAGTCAAGTTCATTTGCTCACTCTTATTCTTGCACGTGCCCTTCAGGCTACTGGTAACTCAGGTCAGGAGCAGGGCTCCACCAGAATGTGTTTCACCTGATACCTGCTCATCAAGCTGAGACCAGCTGGGATCCTCCACTTTGAGACTTACTTGAGGACCAACATTTGTGAAATGTACTGAAGTTGGAGACCTGTCAGGTCCAGAGTACAGTGATGTTCAGAGAAGAATATTTTCTTCAAAATTTTACTTGTATTTTTGTGTATATGGTAGAAGACAGAGGGGGAAGAAGTGGGAGCTGATGAAGATTGATGTAACAGTCTGAAAGCATATGATAATGACTACGAAGAGGTTCACAGACTCCTAAAACTGTGTAAGATGAACTACATAAGATGGTAAGTGCTTTGAAACAGCACTAATTTTAAAAGTGCAAGTTGTCCCCTTATTTCCTGGAAATTCATCAAACACTAAGACAGAAAAAAAGGATGAACTCAGTGTTAGATATAAACTAGCCTGGCTTCTCTCATCCATTCACCATCATGTAAATTGTGTGATCTCTCCACTCTACTAACAGAGCAAAAGTTTAATCTATGTGAATAAGTTAATGAATCATTTCTATGGCTCTCTAAAGGTCATTAAAGCCTGCAAAACTAGAAAACCTGATGCTTTCAACAGGCTTTTGCTACTGGTCTGAAACATGCTCCTCTTCCCATCCCCTCTTTATTTTGCTTATATAGGATGGTTTCCAAAAGCACAAAGATTGGCCTCCCAAAGCTGCAAAAGCTGGATGTTCTCTCCTGCTGCCCTATATGTTTTTTCATCTTTTGCACAAAGCAAGAATGAATTTTCTTCTGCAACATCTTAGAAAAGCAATTATTAAGTAAACAGTGGCACTTCTGAACTGGATTGGATAGAACCCCATATCAACAGATTTTTCTGCACTTGGGAAGAAGCAGCTTCATCATCAAAGCAGTAAAAAAGACAAGCATGGATGGTGGGTGGGAACTTCTTTAGCTGCCTGGATCCTCATGGCTCTGATTTCCTCCTGTTTCTACCCATCACCCTGTCCCAGAACAAATCAAAACCAAAAAAGAAAATGATGCTTCTGTGCACAGCAAGGTTCAGCAAGCCACCTGATCACCTGAAAAATATAGCAGCCCATAGGGTTAGAAGAGAGAGAAGCCTAGAGATACACTTGAAATGTGGCAGCAAAGGGTCTGCTAGGGCAGCAGCAGGTTGCAAACAGAATCTTTCCCTGAGAACTTGTTCTGGGCAAAGGCTGGAGATCTTGGGCTAAAGGTAAGGTTGAGGCAACAAGCAGTATTAGCTACTACGGCATTAACAAATTTTCAGCTATGCTGCCTGCATACTGAGAAAAGTTTATTTCCCCCTTCCCCACCCCCCCCTTTATCAACAAAAAAAAGTCATTATTAGAACAAGTGGAACTAAAATAAAAATACACAAGACTATTCTGATCTGAAATTAATTGTATAGCAGAGCTTGTTTTGTGGAATGAGCAAATCATGCATGCCAAAGTTGAGGAACAGTGAATATGATAAATATAGGCTGCTGTCCAGTTTTCATTTCTGGTATCCCTCTCCTAGGTAGAATGTATTCACAGTGGAAACGCCATCACTCTGCTTTTATTCAATACCAAAAATTTACCTGTACAAACCTAGAAGTTCATAATGCTCTGTTTGGTAATGAAGCAGGACCAAGCAGACTTGCCTGTACTCCATAAATCTAGCCTAGCCAGCACTTTTTCTGTTATTGATGGTGTAGAGGTGCAGAGGATCAGCTGCGGTTGGATAAAAGGCAACAGTACTAGCCACTGCTGGGGATCTCTGTTCCATTGCTGTCCCAGGAACATATTCCTTCCAGTTGCCTCAGATACTGCTGTGCTTTGCCGCTGCCACGGCTGCAAAAAACCCAACCAACCACCAAAGCCCAAATCATCCAGACCTTTCCTATCCCTATAATCCCAGTATCTCCCCCTTTACATCTTGGCTCTGCACCCAATAACACTCATGAGTTCCTCTTATTAATATTGAAACTTGCATTAAGTACTTGAGCTTCCCTTCAAAGGATTCAAATAACCACCTGCCTGACACATCTCTCAAGCCATTCTGCAAAGCTCCAGCCAACACATGGCTCAGCACTCCAGAAACTGGGGCTAAGCACAGGAGCACTTGCATGAGAAAGCAAACAGGAGCAGGGCTGCCAGCCAAGCACACAGTGTAGCTATAGCCAGTCACCAGCACCATCAGCTCCCATCAACAGCAGTGCATACACAGGCACCTTGAACCAAGCAGTACACATGGAGCCCAGCTGCCAACATATCCTTTCTCAATTCCCTTCTGAATTAAAACCAAACCAATTAGCCCAAAGCAAGCTCTGGGAAGAACAGAAGTAGGAAGTTATTACAAGTATCAGAAACAAAAAAAATGGCTATACTGTTATTATCTCTTAGGTATTTAGCCCTGCCTGGTATCAGGTACACAGGGAAGGATGGTAAAGACTAGTTTACAAGTTTAAAGTTACTCATTTCTTCCTAATTAAGAGTGAGTTAGTGACAACTGAAATTATAATCTCCCCCGACCCTCACACATGCAGAGCACAGTAAGACAACGAAGCAAGAGGAACAGAAAGCAATCTGTGGTGCTCTCCATAGCTGGGAGCCACTCTACTGGTTGGAGGTGATACAGGAAGCATCTCCCAACCTTCACCAGCCAGGATCCTGCCACCACAGCACATGGCAGCCAGCCACATGGGAACCAGGATCCTCCCTGGGGAGGAACTGGCACTTTTCTCAGGTATGTATGTAAATGTTTGCCTGCTTAGCTATAAATATATTTTAATATGCACATAATCATACTCGTATGTAAATACGCCACATTTTGCAACACACACTTAATTAAGTATGCACATATTTAACTAAGTATCCTAAAAGCAGGAGGCTAACTTCCTGCTTTCTCTCACCAACATGGGCTCAACCCAACTCATGACAAGCAGGAATTTGTAAATCATCTTCAGTGAGCTTTAGATTAGGCGTCAGAAGTCCCCCACAGCTCCCTCCTGCACATACACTATCAAAATTCTGTAATATCTTAGTATTTCCTGAGGCTACATATTACAATGATCTGTTCAGACAAGGGAATATCAGGACACAGAAGCATCGTGAGAAGAGAGGTCTGCAGCTTCTAGCTAGTGAGAGAGGAGAGATTTCCTCTTGTGCTCCATTCAGTACATACTTTTTCGTCAGATAAATATAAATAAGTAGTACGGCAGTTGCTCAGTGAGCAGCTTAGGGACATATTGTTCCCACTGTCCTAATTTTCCTGACACAGTGGGTAAATTTAGACATCTAATTAACAGTCTGTGCCATTTTTCATGTTACTTGTTGCTGGGTTTTTTTAAGGTCATCAATGAAGGTTTCCATACCTTATACATGTTCTCCATCTCCAGACTGGGTCCTAGGCCTCTCACAGAATAATTGCACATGCCCTTAGCACATCCCTATTCTGTTTATATGGGCTTCATACAGCCCCAGGGAGATGAAATATGGTCATCTCTAAAGCTAGTTTCAAAGTATTACTATCACACCTGCTATGTGGGGTGGAGCAGACCAAACAGGAGGGAAAATGGAAGTTCATCTCTACAATTAATCTCTGAAAAAATCAGACAGGGTACAGAGTCATCCAGCAAGATCCAGATCATAAAACACCTGCAAATTTGCTGACATTTTCACAATTATATTTGAAACTCTTACTTTGGAGGCCTTGGTGTTCTAGGTTTATAAATGACATTTTTATCTTTGCTTAATTATCCTCTTGACCTAGTAGCTCTTGCCTCCAACATGTGCAATTTTCCATAGTGAAATAGCTAACCCTAGTAGGGATACTATTTCCTTTCAAGTCCCTTTCATCACAGAAGCAACAAAGGAAATTACAAGTATTCAAATAAAAAGGAAGATAATTTACAAGTTCATTGCCACATGCAGATACAAAAGAAGCTCCTGATGCTATGACAGACATACAAGTTATGTTTGCAAAGTAAAGAGTCTTTGACCAGATCAATTCTGCAAGCTTGCACTAATGTGAATCCTCTTTAGCAAGCAGTGTGTTTATTATCACTTCTTCAGCAAAGAGTAACAACCATGTAGCATGTCGAGTATACCCTCTCACTTGCTCTCCTGACACAGGTAAGGTAAAACGGGTCTTGTAGCTATGATTGGCTAACAGAAAACCACAGCTAAATGTGCGTATACATCAAATTCCTATAATGATATTGCAGTCTAAGCAAGGTATATGCAACGTGAAAAAGAGAAGTCCCAAGACAAAACTAGGTTCTCTTCACCCATGTTTTTTTGCTCCTGGACCATTCAGAAAATTGACAGATTACTACCAGCAGAAGCAGGCAAAGGAAGGAAAAAAAAACCCTCTGCAGAAGTACCTATTCATATCTTAGAAGAAACATAATGTATTTTTTTTATATCTGTAGTAACAATCCAACACAAAGGTTTTAAGTTTTGACCTCATCAGGGTCATGTCTTGACCACATGCAACCTGTTTAAAGAAATGCAGGATGCTAAAAGTAAAAAAAGGCCACAATGACTGTTCAGTAAGCTAAGGCAGTCTATAACATTATGCAGTGCCAAAGAAAGCTTTGCTGCACCTTTCTTTTTACTTTAAGCGACCAATTTTTAGGGTGTAGTTGCTGCTTGCTTTGGCAACTTTGATGAAGAAGATAGGGTGTGCAGCTTATCTAGACTAGATAGATTCTACATACTAGAACTAGAAGGAAAAATTCTAACAACATTTTGTAAAAAATTAAACACCTTGTAGTGAAAAATCATATCTGACATCAATCAAACATCGAGTAAGAAAGGCCTCCATTATACCTCTCCACAACTCACCCAACTTCCCATGAAGAAGTCTGTAGCTCCAGGATGGCCCCTCTTTTCTGCTCTCCTGGGTACCAGAGCCTTGAAGCGAGCCATCGAGAGTACCCCCCAGCAGTCTGGTGGAGAGCTGCCCAAGGGGGCTAGGAAGAAACCCAACAATCTTCCTCTTGTGCTCTGCTCCACAGCTAGCAGCATTGCTGCAACTCTGTGGCAGCTGCAGCCGCCTGGGAGAAGCCAGGGCTTCCATAGTCCTTAACTCTGTAACAGCTGACCACTTTGAGTACACTGGGCTCTCTGAAAAACAATCCCATTGTCAAGGTTGGGTGTTCAGGGAAACTAAATTGACTTTTCAAAAAATCTTTAATGCTTTTCACTGCATTCCTTGTCCCTTCCTGAAAAATCTTTAGCTGGGTTCCAGTTTTTGTAGCCTGTGTGGAGATTTTAATTTCTCAAAGGCTCCTGAACATAATTTTGTAGTAATAAACACATAACACATGAGTTTTAAGGCTTTCTCCCTCAACAGTTTTGGTTGCTCTTTCATTCCATGGACAGATTTGTACAGGAAAAGCAGTAATCCATGTTTGCTGGAACTGTGTTTCCCCCATACTTAGAATACAGTCTGGCTGATAAAATATTTCCAGCTTTTCCTATCAAGACACATGTCAGAATATCACAGAAGTCCAGAAATTCAGGACACAGGGGGTGTATTTTCTTGAAAGGGACAAAACATTACGATTCACAATTAAAAAAAAAAAGCATCTTACAAATTGAAGAACAAGGTTGTGACCAGTGGCTAGTGAAAATCTACAAAATGTCTGTGAATAAAGTAACTATTACTGGTTTCCAAGGTGAAAGCTAGCACCTTTGACTGAAGAGTAAAAACTAACCAGGGTTAGCAGAAACCTTGATTGAAACCACGGTGTTTCACTCGCTCTCTGTGGTTGATCATGCCTAGGGAGACTTCCTTCATTATATATAGTGTGTAGGAGATAAATGGAACAAAAATCCCTAGGATAGTTAGGTCAGATGACATACACCACAGTGACACATTTTCCTGTATGAAGACAGAAATTTCCAGTCCTCAGATGTGATAGATGTGTCAAGTTTACTTTTCAGGGAGAAAAAACGGTGCTTATAGTTCTCACTAACCTTTGTAGAAACCTTTAATTCACAGAACAAGTGTGGAATCTTGTCTGGGAAAAGCTTCTCCTGCTTCATGCCTTGAAGCTACGCATGCCTTAAGTACCCTGACAAGATTTTGAATCAGACAATAAGGGTGAAACAAAGGAAGAGAGTCTGTTGGGACACCGACCAGGAAAGGGGAGGGGATGAGAACAGCAGATGGTAACATTTGTTACATTTTGCTTTTACAGTCCTATTAAGTCTAAAACCCAAAGCAACTACACTGCTCCAATGTAATTAAGTGCTTCACTAACGTGAAAAACCTTTCTTTGGGAGACACAGCAGAGTACAGAAGAAGGTTGCCTCTGAATGGCCACTCCAAAAACCCACCATAATCAAAGACATTTGCCAGCCTTATCAAACACAGATGCATAAAGCTAGGGGCTGGAAGGCATCTCTGTTAGCAACTAAAATTGTCAGTAAGTCTTGGGTAGATTCAAGTACCTTAAAACAGAATTCAACTCTTCATCATACAAAATCCTAAACAGTTTTGGAGGTTCTTCAAAGCCCAAACACACAGAATAATGTTGAACATATGTCTGCCTTTGGTGTACGTTTAACTCAGACTCATGTACTTAATAAACTAATCCAGGTCAGTAATCTCTGGTACATGAGAAAAAAGTATGAAGTACTGATCTTAGCGGTGGAGGAAGAAATGCAAAAGTTGAAGGGGATCCTGCTGCATTAAACCTGCAAAGAACTGCCCACCCTCCACAGCTCACTGTTAAGGTCTTGAGAACATTCGTTTTGTAGAATTACAAGTATGTTCAAAAATTTATGAGGCTCTGCGTTTACCTCCATACTAAGAAAAGCCACTCTTCTCTTTGGAAAAGAAAACAATAAACTCCATTTTCTACAACACATCATCATCAAGACTTCATTCTATGTTATCTGTGAAGAATTAAGTATGGCTGTCCAGAGCACAAGATGTAACTCAAAAGTAATAGGCTCTGTGACAAATAAAGATGCTCCTTTCGTAGATGACAGTGCATTCCTCTCACATTAAAGCATTTTGAGCTACAAAGCCAACCTTAAGATTGATTTGACTATTTTTTCAATAATTGACAACTTTTATACTCCAAACAGTTTTCTTAAACTTTATTGAGGATAATTTCCTGAATGTTAAAATAAGATAAAACCAGATTTATGATTCAGCACTGTGTGCAGGTTCAGGCTGGTATAATTTTCTTCATAGTAGCTGGTATGTGGCTGTGTTTGGGATTTGTACTGGAAGCAGTATTAATAATACAGGGATATTTTCATTATTGCTGAGCAGAGCTTACACAGTGTCAAGGCCTTTTCTGCTTCTCACATCACTCCACCAGCAAGTAGGCTGGAGGTGCACAAGAAGCTGGGAGGGGATGGAGCTGGGACACTTGACCCTAGATGACCAAAGGGATATTCCAGACCATATGATGTCACGCTCAGCATGACAAGCTGGGGGAAGAAGGAGGAAGAAGTGGACATTTGGAGTAATGGTGCTTGTCTTCCCAAGTAACTGTTACACATGATGGAGCTCTGCTGTCCAGGAGATGGCTGAACACTTGCCTGCCAATGAGAAGTGGTGAATGAATTCCTTGTTTTGTTTTGCTCTGCTCGTGCATGCAGCTATTTCTTTATCTATGCATCTGTCTTTATCTCAACGCATGAACTTTCTCACTTTTACTCTTCTGATCCTCTCCCCATCCCACCGCAGGGAGAGTGAGTGAGCAGCTTTGTGGGGCTTAGTTGCTGACTGGGGTTAAACCACGATACACTGCTTTACTGAGCAAGTTAAACTTTGGGGCAGTGCTACAATGCGAGAGGAACAGTATGTGCAACTGACTTGTGTATTTGGAAAAAAGTAAAATTTACATCACTATAAATAGTAAAGAGTAGGTGGATTTTTAAAAAAAACTTTTAGATTTTGAGTATTATTCTAACATATTTTTAGAAACCCAGATAATCCTCCTTATTATTTTTTAAACATTAATGACACAAAGAGATGTCATGACCACAATGACTTTTTCATGAACTCTAAAATCCCGGAAACTACTCAAGTCTTACTTGTTAAAAGGGATCAAGAATTTTTTTTTTTTTTTTTTTGGTTGTGTGTTAGATAACCCATGACAGAGCATACAACCAAGAACATACATGTTCTAACTTGGTCACAGGTCTCTCTTCCCACAGTTCAAAGTCTCTTAATCCACTGACAAATAAATTCCTATTGCTAACGTATATCAGGCTGATTTTGTAGAGCAACTGCAGAGATAAACAACACAACTGGCTCTTCCCCTCCCTGCTATTTAATAAAGGTGTGCAGAAAGTTAACAGGATAACCAAACCAAGCCGAACAAACTCCAAAATCATGACACCACAAAAAAAAAACTACCCCCAAACCGAAACCCAAATCTCACAACAGTGGACAGCTAGAGTCAGTGATCAGTAACAAAAATCTTCCCTGACCTCTTCTGAACTGCACAACTACATCTCCCTTGCTACCTAAGGCAGGTTTGCCTTTTACCCTGGCAAGAGATGGGCAGCCTCCATCTGCATGGCCCTTACATGGGGAAGATGTTAGTCCTAGATGAGTGCCTGGACTCACATTACCATCCAGGCTACCCTCAAGGTCAACAAGGTGGCAACAGCAGAGTCTATCCTTGAAAGGCAACGTTCCTGTCCCTGGGGGAGGATTTCCATGCACAGATACCAGTTCAAAGCTGCTACTGGGCCACTTTGCAGCAGAACTGCCTGAATATTTAAAAATTCCTTTAAATCCTCAACCTCCCAGCACTGTTTTATTCATATATAATCCATCTTATGTACTTACTGCAATAAGTAACTGGTGTTTATAAAAAGGTATATTGATATTTTTTATTAAAATTATTACAGTAATTCCCTCAAGACAGATTAGCATGCAACTGAAATTCAAAACATTATATAAAGCTAAGTACAGATTTGTTTGCTTTTCAGCCCACTTCCTAATATCCACTAAGAAATTCAGCTGCTTGACCTACGCTGCCCAAGTTCCTTAAACGAATACTTGGGAAAAAAACCAACATAAAACAGTAAAGCTAAAGAGATTATCAATTTCTCTTATTTCCTGCTGATCATTGCCAGACTGTTTCTGCTCATAAGTGCAGGCTTCATTATCAAAGATGGACAGAATACAAGTACACTCAGTGGAGGCCGGCTGTTCAGGAAATAGCTATAATTTGGTAAACAGCATAATAAACACTTGAGCATCCTCAATGCAATGGGTAATGAGCCAGTGCAGTCATAAGTATGTACATAACAATGTTAAGATTATACTGTATTTCACATCTACACACACACACACTCATTTTGAGATGGCCGTATAGTATTTCAACTATTATATTTGTTTCCTTCCTGAGATGAATTTATTACTTTTTCCTCTGTATTCAACTAGTCACTTTCAAAAGCAAGCAACATTTTACTTTCATTCTTTGCTCTTTCACTCTACTTTTAGATTACATACCTAAACAATCAGAAGCCTTTGTTCATCATGGCAACCAAATGCATTACACTCCAAAGCACCAGAGATCCTGGAACTAAATGCAATCTCACAGCAAGTCATCAACATGTCTGTAGCCCATGCAATAGAAAGCTATTTAAATTCCCACTCTCCTCCTTGCCACCATGGAGAATAATAACAATCCATAACATATCCCATTCATCTAAAAGCTGAGAGGGTAATGAATTACAGAGATAATTCAGTCGCTTATTATTAAAAGATTACAACACTAAAAATGAAGTGGGCTTTTTTTTTTTAAGGCAAATGATCATGTTTTCATATTATGTGAGTAAAATAGGATATGGTGTTATTGATTCCCAACTATATTGTAAGGGTCAGCTTGGAACAAAGCTCTTAAATTGCATTAGATTTAAAGTTAGCACTTCTCTGGTCTGAAGCTCAATCCCAGTTCGTATTGTTTTGCTTGAAGTGATGAAATATCAGTATTATTTAACAAGAGTGTCTAGAATTTATTGCTATTCTTCTCTGACAGCATTACCCATTTTTCAATAAAACTGCAAATGCCCACAGTTGATTTTGCTTAATACCTCTCTTGGTCTGAATTTCACAAAAAAACCCCCAAAAAACAACATACCAAAACAAAAACGCAAACAAAAAGCCCCCAGGAGCACCACTGCCCCAAACCAGTCTACATTGCATGGTGCAACTATGAAAAATGTAACTGGAACAAAGTCTCTGCATTACATGCTGGGCTTTTAAGTCTATGAAGCTATGGTTCCAAGAGAAATATCAGTGGTTTCATTTCAGAACAAACCTGTTAAGATTAGTACTGAAAAAAAAGTTCTTTATCGAACAAGCATCAAGCCAGCTCTTCCATCCAAGGGATCTGGTTACCCATAGACTTTTCAAGTTAATTCAGTGACAGATGAAATATGCACGTAACTGAAACTGCTCCGTAAGTACGAATGGTAAATGCATGTTTCCACAGGAGACTACTCAATCATTAAATGCAGGACACAGCATCATCTAATATAAAGATGACTTTTTAATAAAGAGACTTTTTAATGTAGAACATCTGCAACCCTCCTATCAGCTCTACCTAAATGTCTGACCAGGGTCAATTAAAAAATTCCTCAAAAGTTTGATGCATAACCTTTTCACTTTCCCAAGTACATTTCTGCTGTTTGCAGGGTAGGAATTGGGAGGCAGGGAGCAGTGGGAGGAGAGGGGAAGGTCTACAAGAAAAATTAGGTTGTCAGAAAATGTCAATAGTCACATCAAATCTTCTGTAAATGATTTTTGAAAGTCTGTTTCACTTTATGTATAGCTGAACAATAATAAGCGTAATGCCAACTTTCATTTTGGAAACAAGCTGTGAAGGTCATCTGTATGTGGACACAAATCGTAACTGGTTAAGACAAAGGAAAATCCTTCATCAGGACTTCTATGGGGCAGACTGTGGAGAAAGTACATTCTTGCCTGATGTGAGCAGGGGAAATCTGGAAAGCTATTGCTACAGAACTCAAAAGAGGGGGATTAAAAGTGGTTATTTTATCTCTAACTGTATTTCTTTTTCCATTCATTCACATTATGTGGTAGACCTCTTTGTAGTAACTGGGAAGGGCTCCTGGAGGGTAACTACACTTCCCTCCCTGTCCCTCACCCAACAGGATGGGGCATTATCAATCACCACAGTGAACACAGGATGGGGACAGGGGGGACCCATATTGTAGAGCACTACTGGGACTACTGGGGAAGCTCTTTCAGGGGTATTCTTCATCTTTTTAAAGGAAGAAGACACATGGTGTCAGTTCCACTTCTAACAAAGTAAGAGGCACAAAGGAGGGCAATGATATGCCTTGATTTTCACATTTAGTATTCCCTCTCCATTCCTGGAGAGTTGCCATTATTCTTTATTACTCATTTTCATCCTGTAACCTTTCAGATGAATCTGCTGAGTAGCTTTCTTATGAGTTTGTCTATTAGCCCATGATATTCGGGTTTACTTTGAGCAGGCTTCTTACTTTCCTCAGAACACTTTTCAGTGCCACACTAAATCCTATCAGATCCTCATAGTCTGCAGTAGGGACTTGACTGGCTATCACCATCTGTTCCTCACAGCCGTCAGTCAGTGCCTTATCAGAAGCTTATTACTACTATATACATTTTTGGATCATGAGTTAATTTAACTTTAAAGTTCTTTTTAGATCTTCACCATGTTCTAGTAAGGTCATAGGCCAGATTTTTTAGAATTATTAATAGCAATGACTATACAAAAGAGGTGACATTTTTCAGTTGCATCATGCACATTTTTTTATGATGTTAAACTTCAGTTCAGCAATCACTATGGTCCTTTTCCTAGAATACTATAAAGGATCATTTCGCTTTTCTAGAATGGTAGATTTTACGAAGTGAGCAGACTGTGAAGGTCTTTTGTTTGGTGAGCAATTTTTTGTGGGTGATTTTTTTTTTTCCTTTTTTTCAGTAATGTCATGAATCAATTTTTAAATTCTGAAGCTTTCTTATATTTTTGCAAGAAGCTATAAGGTACTTTAAACAAAGTGACTCTTTGGATTAATATTCATCTTAGTCCTTATTAAAAGGCTCTAAAAATGAAAAGTGAGAATGAAAATATGTATTTTTAACTGACTCAAGCTTTCCCTTTATCAGAACTATCACTTGAGGAACATTTGAGCTTTGGAACTATTGTGTCAACCCAGGCAGAGACAAAAAGCCTGTTTCATCCCCTACCTAACACAGAGTGCTATATGGCATAAATAGTATTTCACAGATTTGCTTTTTCTGGGAATTCAGCCATATATTATTAAGGAAATAAAATTTGTTTCTCCCACTCTTTACTCCTTTTAGCCCTGAACAACCAGCAAAGCTAATAGACAAAAGCCTGAATGTTATTCTTTTTCATGAATTACAAAGCTAAATTCCATCTGGAATTATTCCTGTGAATCACAAGTCAAAAGAAAAGGATTGGAAAAATGCAGCTAAATGAAGAATTCGGTCTCCAAAATCTTTGTATACCAGTGAGAATAAATGAGTAGCAGAAAAATCATTTAGACTGCAGTTTTCAGGATTATCCATTAAAGGGCATTTCTGAAGGAAAAAAAAAAAAAAAAAGAAAAAAACCGAGTCTTNNNAAAAAAACGAGTCTTAATATACTAGGAGAAATACAGAACCTCAATACACCATTTTTAGGTTCACTATTCAGAGATAAAGTGGACCTTACAAGGTCTCAGTTTCAAGTTAGGATCTCCCCAGTAAGTCTGAAAAAAACTTTCATCATTCTGAAGTCTACGCCAAACTGGGACTAGAGTTAATTCTCCTACATCCTTACACCCCAAAGGAAAAAAGCGCTAGTCACAACCCTATACCAGCTCACTTCAGCTGTACAAACCTAGGAACACTCTGTGGGGCTCCTCCCAGGCCAAGAAGTTCAGCAAGCCTTGACTCAGGCCTGGAAAATTTTGACACAAAGCAAACAATGTTTGTATTTTTGTGGTTTAAAACCAATCCATATCTCTTTGAAACATCTGCTACTTTTTAGTTCAGGAGAGCTGACAGGCTCTAGGATGCTCTCCATTATTTTGAAATAAATGTTGGTTATTTAGATTCCACAAATCTGATCACTTTGCTTTGCCTCAGTTGGTATTTCTATTTCATTTTCTGCAATCACGTCTGATCAGTTGTGCAGCTGATCCCTATTCCTGACACTTTTGCCATGAAATAACAAACATTTTTACCCTTCATCTCAAAACTGGTCATGCAAATTTAGTCTGAGCTTCTGGAATTTTTCGGTTGCAAATTAAATGCACAAACGTTAGCCTTTCTTCAAAAGAAACACGTTCTAAAACCAGCGAGTTACAGTACTCTCACAGCATTTTTTGTCTGTGTTTCAGAATTGCTACAATATATTGACTTCAACAAAATTCTGTTTTTCAAGCGACCAACGTTATACAAGGCCAAGTTCCAAAATGGACAGATACTGAACCTAAGCTGCTGTATTAAAGTTCCATAATGATCTGTCTCTGCTCAGCCAAATGGATTGTCATCTGTGTTGATTCAATGCAACTTGTCTGTGCCACTCAATACAATTGATCACAAGATGCTTTTATAGAGCATTTGGTTATCTCTGAAATTTAGCACCCAGGGGTCCTGTAAAATGCCCACAGATTCAAGCTGTTCTTTAGTGAATACCTTTCTCCATAACTGATAGTGGAATTGTTCTTTTTCTTCATCTTGATCCTAAAAATTCCCTGTATACATTCAGAAAAATTTCTTTTAGGCCTCACTGTCTCAATCTTGATAGCAACTTCCACTTGGCAATATTAATTAAATCTCATGGCTTCAATTATCTGTATGCAGACACTGTACTAGTTTAAGTTGCTTTCTAGTTTGGTTTTTTTTTCCTCCTTGGAATTTTTATTTTGGCCTCTCTCTTTCCTGTTTGGTCAGCTTTTGAAACCAGATCCTTGAGAAGGCTACAAAACACAATTTGTATTTATTTTTTCTTACTGATTTGTAAAGCTCATTTTAAGTCAATATTTACAAACAGAGTGGAAACCTACCTCATACTTCAGTGCTTCATTTACAGCCTTCTCCTTTTAGCTTATAAATTAGCATGACATTTTATGCAACCAATTTATTTTTGTGTTTTTCCTCCTCCTCCGATCACTGCTGTATATGAAATTTCCTCTGTTTTATATTACAGATTTCCATATCAACCTTTATATCCATAGGCTTGTTTTAGGTCTGTATCCGCCTTTCAGAGTAGTTATTAAACACAAACCTAGACATAATATGCCATTTAGCTTTGTGGAAACTTAAGGATGGAGCTGTTCTAAACACTGCTGGACAAGATAAAATGTTAGCCCTCTCCTAGACAAGGATTCTTGCTACAGAAGAGAGCAGTCCCAATTTCAATGTGACTGGTATTTTCTAAATACAATATGTGAGATGCCTCACAAAGAAATTTGCTTGAGTTAATGACAGCCCAAATTCACTAAGTTGTCATCTACCTGGAGCAGTTACACTAAAACTCTCTATTGAGCTTTAATAATTGTGCAAAGGCATTACAATATTAGTGCAAAAATTATGGTATCAAAGCCAACAGAAACCAATGTTATGAGAGGCAAGCAGCGTCATGAGAGTGACTTAACCTTTGACCAGTAAATTTGATCTATTACACACAATTTGTGTCCCAGAGCACTCAGTGAATGGGTGATGTACACAAAATAAACAAAGACTGCGAAAGACAATAAACTGACAGCCAAGATCAACAAATGAGGTTGGTATCTCATGAAGCAATTCATACAATACTTTGTTAAATATGCCATTCACCATACGTGGGCTGTTTCAACATTTTTGAATGCCTCTGTGTCCTTGAGAAGATGAGTGAGATAGACAGTGATGCGATGAGACTATTTACTGTAAAGAAGCTCCTTTTAGCTTATGTAGCCCTTAAGCATCTCCTTGTTCCTCTCCCCTGGAGTATTTACAGTACTCAAACATGTAAATCCGCCACCTCCTCTCCTAGCCTTTTGCCATTCTCATTATAGAGCCAGAAGCAGCTTGTCAAAGAAAGAGATCTAGCCTTTACTTGATATTCTGGAAATTAATTATACAACACTTTAAAAGATTTATGTGCTAATCCACCAGTTCCATAAAAACACAAGAATGCTGGTTAAAAACTTAAAATAGCAAAGACAGAAAAAATTTGAGTTTCCATGTGTAGTACATGAATTATACACACACTCAATCTACACACATGACACACTAGTCAAAAAGTTACCTATATACTTTAATTTTAGCTCTGCTGTAGCTTTTTACTATGGTGTGATTGCACTGTTTTAATAAAGATCTAGAGCAAAGATGACAGAAACATACATATACATAACACAGATGTTGTTTATTGCTTTTCTCTGCTGGATTGAGGCCTCAAGAAGTTATTAAACTGCTGAGGTAAATCTTAACTAGTTATGCTGAACCTTAATCCTCTTTTTTCATATTCTAGTACTGTTGGTCACTTCTCTTTTATTTCTTTTTTTTTTC